>JAZHYW010028732.1:0-133022 GCA_037355805.1 Ixodes ricinus | reverse complement strand
TCCATGAACGATCATGCAGTCTTGGCACTGGCACACCAAAACTTACACACAACAGTTAAAGAAAAAAAAACTCGAAGCAGTGAGTAAAAGACATGGTATATATAACGCATGCTGACATAAAGATACGACGTACACAACAAGCAAAAAACGGAACACCGGATCCAAACGCAGGGTAGAAGACTGCCACGGAAACGAATATACTCATATTAAATTATATATAATAAAATCACAATCACGACAGGTTCAGCGAGACCCGTACAAGACTCTGAGAGATCTGACAAATGCAGTCACTGAAAAAATATCAAGACCGCTTGCAATGCTATTATATGTCCGACACATACGAAACATGGGGTCCAGGATATTTAGCGTCCGAGGAGAGTAAAAAGGCGTTGTCGAACGGGTCGATGTCCGAAGAACTCGTAAAGATATATGTGAGAGCAGTTCTGAACAGTCGGCCATGTCATGAAAGACTTTGAAGAGGAAAACCAGATCTGCATTTTCTCGACGGTGATATAAGCTGTTCATATATAGGACGTCTAATACACTGTTACTCTGTGATAGATATATGCTTCATCATGCTGACATCGGCATCGACAAATATATAAAATCTTGTTTTGCACTCACGGCAGCCTTAGGAGGGTAGTTTTGCAACTACCCTACCATACAGCAGATGCGTGTTCGAGTTGAGACCTTCTCAAAGAGCGGTACAGGATTACAAACCTTCCGAGGTTTCTAAATACTCTGGTCGTCCGACAGAGAACACAGAGCTCGCGCAAGCCCCGGGTACTTATATGAGCCACATGGCTATCAAACCTCAAGGAGGAGTCAAAAAGTACTCCCAAGTCACGCACTTCACTAGCACGACACAATACATCTGAGCGAACACTGCAGAAAGACACGTTGTTTGCGTTTTGCGACAATAAGAAGTGGCCTTGGTTTTCGAGCTGTTTAGTCGAAGACTGTTCAGTGAAAAAGATTTGCTAAATGAGTTTATGTCCTCTTGCAGAAACTTTCTATCTGAGATAGTTTTAATATCCTTTAATATCTTATTATCATCAGCATATTGGATAAAAGAAGAGTTTACAATCTGCTTACACACGTCGCTCACAAAAATAGTAAAAAGAAACGGGCCCAGAACTGATCCCTGAGGTACCCCAGGCGTGGCCATGTACGTAAAGGAATACGCGCCATTCGCACGAGCAACACATGTTCTAATAGAGAAATAATTCTGAAACCAGTTGTGTAGGCCTCCACACACGCCGATACCACAAATTTTTGACAAAAGAATGCCATGGTCAACCAGATCAAAGGCCTTGTTCAGATCAAAGTAGACTACCTCAAGCTTGTCTTTGTGGCAAACAGCTTTGGATGCAGTGGACATAAATGAAATCAATTATTTTGTTGTCAAGCGTCCTGATACAAATCCGTGTTGGCTGGAACTTAATGCATTTTTTAAACGAAATTACAATGTTGTGTGAACCACCATTTCGAAAAGCTTCGAAAATGTACTAACCAGGGAAACTGGCCTGCAGCTTGACGCAGTGGTACGACTTCAAGACTTGCAGACTGGAATAACGACTGATTTCCTCCACATGTCAGGAAACACTTCTGCTCTTAAGGAGTTGTTTAATTTATTATAGAGAATGGGTGTGAAAAGTTCGTGAAATGCTTTTACAAGTCTTACTGGAATACCGTCGTGACCTGAGAACATGGTAGGCCTCAGTTTTCTTATGCATTCCTGAACCATTTCCTCATCCACAGGCAGGGAGGAAATGGATCCATTCACACCAGGGGATGGCGGCTGTTGGTACACACTCCCATTGCGTTTACATACACAACTGAAATGACGCGCGAATATATCGCACACACTGGAAGTGGTCACATGCTCCTCGTTCAGCATAATGTCAGGATGTATCAATCTTCCGCCTCGAGAACGAATGTGCCGGTAGAGTTTTCTTGAATTTATACTCAAGTCGGACTCCACTGACTCCACATATATATTATGATCAATCCTCTGATGTTGCTTGCAGAGGCATCTATAATGAATGAACTCAGCCTCCCGCCTGAGACTACAAGTATTTTTAAATTTGCTGTGAGAGAAGCTTTTTTTCTTCAGCAACGTTATTAAATACGGAGAAAACCAGGAGCAAAATTTTGAATTGGTCTGCTTCTTTAGAGGAATGTAATGATCCATTCCCTCCTGCACCGCCATGGTGAATTGAAGAGCCAGATCATTGAAGTCAAATGGTCTCAAAATATAGGACCAGTCGAGCATAGAAAAGGGGTCATATAATCCCACATAGTAACCAGCAGCGAAGTAATGCAGTTTGCCTAGGTAAGTGAGAGTAGCCGCCCGTATACGGCTGACAGGTACATTAAAGGTTATAGCCACCTCAAGTGAAGGATGATATTTGTCTTTCGGCACCAAAGGAAATTAATTCTCAGTAAGAGAAACGTTATCAATGTCTGAGACGCAACGGTCACGGATAGCGCCTTTACTATACATTACCGTGCTAAAATAATTTAGGCCCATGAAAGAGGCAAAGTCGACAAGTTAATCGTTCTTCTTTGCACCATAATAATCACTTGTAACAACGCTGTGAGTTTTCCAGCATTAACCTAGTACATTAAAATCACCAATTACTAATAGTTAGCATTAACCCAGTTTGTCTGCTGTATCCTCAATTCCAATGAGACTCATTAAACTAATCAGATTCAATGAACAAAAGAAAGTAAAAAAAACAAAAAAACGTTCTGTCTTTTTGCTTTAGTGAAAAACAAGACCAGCGAAGCTGTACAATGGTGGGAATAAAGTAATTGCCGGCCGCAAGTCGGCAAGCTAGAGTGGAAAGTCTGGAAGGGTTGCCGCCATCTATGAGCGACGGCGGCAACCAGACAACCGGCAAGCCGGTTTTCTGGTTGCCGACGTCGCTCATAGATGGAGCCAGCTGTTTAGAGTTTCGTGTCATCATTCGTTTGCTGACGGACACGATACTGGAGAAACTAGCCCTTAACAGCTCCGCTGTAAAAGTACCTATAATAACGCGTTCCCTATTATCACACTCCAGCTCTACACACAAAGCCTCGGCAGCAGCGCATTCTGTAATAAGACGTCTCAAGATGTTTAAAACCGGTCTTGTCTCTCTCCGTCCTACTCGGTTGCAAGTGTGTGAACGGCGCTTTGTCGTCACTACCTGTCAAGGTTCCTATAGGAGCATTACAAACAGGGCGTTAGCGACATCCACCAGGTGCTCTATGCTAATCGTATAATTCGTTTACATTTTTTTTGTCTTTTTCAACAAGAGATTGGTGTGTCTGATGTGATACTGCTGCCTTGAACACAAATAGATAAAAACTAAGCGCCGAAATATCGTTTTATGTAGTAAGTTTCTGAAGGTTCGCGGCAGCACTGCCGCCACACGGTCGCTGGTAATTATTTTACGTGGTGCTAATTAGTTTCGGTAACAGTTTGACAGGTATCCTTGAGCGTTTCAACTCTTTCCTTGCAGCCCTCCCTCCCCCCCTCCCCCCCCCGCAATGCTCTTATTCGTAACTCCAGCCAGACGCTCGCCCTCTCGCGGACGAACGAAGAACCAGAAGAGCGTAGCCGGTGGCTGGGACTGCCAGCCTCGGTGCCTTGGTGCTGCTATTACCAGATAGTACTTGTCGGCGTGTTCGTGCGTAAATCAGTTTTAACAAAAAAAAAAGCTAGTGCGTTAAAATAGGAATTATTGTGTTCCGCTTGACAACGCAATTGCACGGAGGGACCGGGACGTCTAATTTTCGAAATATCGCATTCGCTGCGGATTTCCTGTTTTGCGGTCGCCAGCTCAATCTGTGCTTAACATCACGGCCAACTCTCCGGCTAGTAGTGTAGAGCTCTAGACTACAGTCTCCAAAGTCTATTCTTTCCTCTACGTAGGAGAAAACTGGTCGCGCAACGGTATGTTGAGCAGTGGACATCGGGAATGGGTTCGCGTTCTAAGGTTGTCACAAGGAGCATGACCATTTGCGCCATGCAGTTTCACAATACAGAATACGCGTAAGATATTTGATTTTAGGTAATTACAAACGCAAATTAAGAAATGTTCGGAACATTTTAGACGCGTCTGTGAAGGTGGAAGGTTGGCGAAGTTCAGGTGGAAATGGTTTTTAAACCTCGCCTCTCTATCTCTCTTAGAGCTAATGGTCACGTAGCTCATTTTCTCCGGCGGGACCTTGAAGCCTACGCTTTGGAGATGTGTTGAAACGCTGTCCAGGCCTTTCTGGAGAGTTTGATTAGTTGGAGGGGGCCCCGCACCATCCAGATGAAAATGTCATCTGCGTAAATTGTGAATTTGATATCACGACCTTGCTCTTGGTTGTCGGAAAGGCGGGCCATGACTTGATTGAAAAACAGTGTTTATAGGACATATCCTTGCGAGAACCCTACTTTGTTTAGCCGTGGTTCGACGAGGTAGTCCCAGATACGGACTGCAAAACTTCCGGTTTTTGAGGAATGTGTTGATGTAGTTGAGATTTATGCAGTCGATTCCCAGGGCTCGAGCTTCTTGGATCATCGCCCAGTGGGGAACGCTCTAGAACACATTTTTGACGTCGATAACAACCACCATCCGGAGGTCCGTGTTGTTGCGTGGTGTAGGCTTGAACGTTGGGTCTTTTCAGTGTAGGAGAAGGCTCTCATGTGTGCCCAGACCGGTCCGGAAACCCGTTTGTGCAGAGTGGAAAGCCTCAGTGTTTTCCAGGAACCAGGTGAGACGACAGAGTAACATCCGTTCCCCCACTTTGCGAACACAAGAGTTGAGGGAGATGGGCCGAAAGTTGGTGAGTGTTGTTTGGGTTTTGCCCGGTTTTATTATAGGGATTACAGTGGAAAGTTTCCAGCAGTCAGGAATATTTTGTGTGCACGTCTCGTTGATATCTTCCAGGAGCCGAATTTCGGCTCTTTGAGGGAGGTTACTGTGCATGGCAATTGTGATTACATTGGGGCCTGGGGCTGTACTAGGCTTGCCGTGATAAAGTGCGGCTTCGAATTCTCTGCTCTGATAGGGGAGATTCTTAGAGATATCCTCTTTGATGGTGTCACGTTTGTATGGGTCGGCAAGTTTCCGTGGTGGGATGGACAAAGTAGGTTGGGGAAAGAAAATGTGCCCCGCCTCCCTGGTCAGCTCCTCGACAGCTGTGTTCGTCTTGAGAGCCAGCGTGAGAGACGCCACGCAGTCCTTCGTTTGTCCAAGCATGAACCGACTGACCACCCACAGCTGCCTGATGAAGGTCTTTGCCGAAGGCGACCCGCTGAAGTTAAGCCACCGCTGCCGGTCGAGCTTGATCGCATACTTTTGACCCCCTACCGTGGTGTGGGTGATTTCCCTCAGGGTTCTTGCATTCCTCGGGCACCTTCGGTATCGTTGTACCGCTCGCAGTCGTCATGTCAACAGATTCAGAAGGTGAAGATCCGGAGTGGGGGCGTCTAGTGGGATATGCTTATCGGGGGTGGCGGCTCCTAAGGCCGCAGTAATGGCGACGTACAAGGTCGAGGCAGTACTGGACGCAAGTTGCTCTCCAAATATTTCACAGTTCACGATATGTACCAGCCGTCGGTCGGGGAATGCAGAAATTCAGGTATGTTCGATGCCGATCCGAATAGCTAGGTGATCCCTCCCACATGTATTGGCCTCCGGCCGCTAACTGCGACTCATCACGTCAGGGTTATTGGTCCAAGTGAGGTCTGGGGTGCTGTGGCCCGTCTGACTCCAAGTCCCAGTCATTTGCTCAGTGTTGCCAGTGTTTATGAATGGCGCAAGTATTTACGTCTCCTCTTGTCTGTGTATTTTTCGGCACCTGCCTAGGATCATGTTCCAACTGGCATAAATTGCCATATTAATGAAGTCCCAGTCGAGTGGAGTCACCACCGGTGTTAAAAAGTAAAAGTGTCATCTCCTCCAGGAGGTCCTATTGGCCTGGGTGTCGTGGGCGTAGCCCCATCCAGTGTGTTGCAGATTGAAGTCGCCTCCTTCGATATACTGTTCCCCGAGAGAGAGGGCTTCCAAGCAGACTTGGGAAGTAATCCGTTACTTTTTCAAGTAATTTTGTAATTGCCACGTTACTTTTTTCGGAAGTAATTCGTGATGTAATTTCGTTACAAAGTACTGGTATTGGATTACTTTGATTACTCATTACTTATTAAAAATATGAGCATAATACAGTAACTGGAGGAATACGAGCAGAACATTCAGCAGCATAAAGAGAGCAAGTTTAACAAAATAGAAAACATGAGGGAGCGGAGAATAGCCGAAACAAAAACTCGATTTTTTGTATAACCGGTCACTAGAACCACTATAAAAAAGGGCAAGGCATGTACAAATATACGAAAGACAAAGATCAAGTAAGACAACGCGGAGTAGGCTCCCCGTCGCCTTCTATCGTATTTTCTTCTTCTCCCGGGCAGAAGAAAGCGCTTCGTGTTTTTTGTTTTTTTCTTGTTGTATTTTACATTGTTTCACCCTTTCCAACTTCGACGTCTCCCGCCACCTGCACAGACATCAAACTCGGGCCCGTATTCCCTTGATTCGCGGGTTCACAACTCGCCTGAAAGACAATGTAACCTCGCGCGAGGGGGTCGAATTTTTTTTTGTCTTTTATGTGCGCTACCGTATTCCAGCACGCTCTTGAGGCACGGTTGAAAAGTGCCCGGCGCGAGGCTTATAGCATCGTTCTCGAGGGTACGGACGATACTTCTCTTGGTGCACTTGTCTGGGCATGGTGGTCAAGTCCACTCCTCACTTTAAGGTCAACTGTCAACATAAAGGGGGGGGGGGTAGGCCATCTAAGGAGTGCTGACAGAGAGAGAGAGAATGCGTAAAAGGGGTGTGACCTCTATGGTTTTGTGAGGCAGATGGCCACCGCTTCTCTCGCTCTCTATGCCCTACCCTCCCCTGGCTTCCACGAGTATTGGTACGGAAGGGAGAACCGATGAACGATCGATAACCCGTAACCGCCACTTTTTCTCTGACTGGTCGAGTTTTCGGTCATGGAGTGTCCGTCGTCTCCAGGGCCATCTTTTAATGAAATGTTCAAAATTCAGGGCATTAAGGAAAACGGAAACCTAGAGTTGCAGTGCATACTTTGCTTGCTAAAAAACATTCTGCAGTGGCAATACAGGGTAACGTTATCACCAAGTTTTTCTTTTCTTGTGAATAACAGGCGAAACGCCCGAGTCAAAAGGGAGCTTTCGCAGATCGCTTCTTTAGCTCCGAATCTTGTAGCGGAGGTAGGCGCTGCTACAGAGTATGCGCATCGCTAGCTTCGTCTGCAGAATTCCAGGGACCATTTTCGGAGGCCGTAAGCTAGCGAGATGGCGGGTGCGGTTGCAGCTTTTGGCGCCTTGCCAGTCTACACGTGAACGGAGTACAGCTGAACTCTGTCTTTTAAATACAATATTTAATTTTACAAGTATTACCGTAATATGGGCGCGTGAGAAATGAAAAGTAGTGTTGAAGAACATTTTTGAAAAGTATCAAAATGGTTTCTATTTTTTTCGTCGAAAAGTGTACGGAAAAAATAACGTGTAAGTAATTTGTATCATAACGAGTAAAGGAATCCGTTTCTTTTCGGCGAAAGTAATTTGTAACGGTAATCCATTACATTTGAGGCTCGGTAATTGTAATTGTAATCCATGACATTTTTCAAGTAACGAGCACAAGTCTGCTTCCAAGTGCGCAATCCAGCTGCGGTCTCAGTGCTCCGCATTAGAGGTGCAAGGTCTGTAGTAAACTGACACGAGGACCATGGGGCTATTTCAAAAGTTGCGCGCACGGCTGCTGTCTCCTGTACGTCGTGCACCACGACCTTAAGTCAACGTGATGTTGGGGTCAGTCTTTCTGGAGGTATACCATGGCCCGTCCGGTGCATGCTCCCTGAACTCCGCTTTCGGTGGATAGAATTGAGGGGTCGGAGTAGTACCTAAATGCGGTAAGTTTTATGTCAGTCCCAGTGTTTTCTGCAGTAGGTATGGGTGTGGCTTCTCCTGAAGTCTATAGAGGTGTTTGGCGTTAAGATCCGCGGCTCGTAGACGCAGTCCTCCGCAGTTACATTGGAGAATGGTTACTGGCATGCCGGTGGTGGGTAGGTCTTGTTGGCGTCCTCCGAGCGTGGGGCGGCTGTTGCCATTGCTAGTAGGAGATATCGAGAGTTTTCGGATATATAATCTGCGTGGTGTAGTGGTACCTATTTGTGTTGGGATTTTTGATAGGTCGGTGAGTGTCCGGATGTGATGGGCGGCCGCGCGTCGGCGCGAAGTCTCCAGGAAACTCCGGACGATGTCATGACGCCGAGAACAATACTTGTCTGTCGCCAAGTATTCATTTTTTCCGGATATATGGCAGAACGGGATGGAGGAGGGGCAACTGCTCTGCCTTGATCATCAATGGTATTTTTGTGGGGTCTGCCGCACAAAGGGCACACTGATGGCTCTGAACAAATGTCTTGCGTATGAACAATTTGATGGCTGTTTGTGCAGGTAATTTCGCGGGGCCTGTACGATTGTACCCACATGATACTTCGTCGATACCACAAACGTCTGGGTAGCTTGGGTCCCTGGAAGGTTAGAAGTGCAATTTTGCCTCCTTGCCCTATCAGTCTCGCCGCCAGGATCTTTGGGCCTTCGGATTCCAGGCACTCCAGGATAGATGTGCTGTCTTCCCCCTGATTAGTGCCATAGATTACTCCGCAGATTTGGTTGTTTCCAATATCCTCTTACGCTTGGACCGGTACCGATGAAAGTTCTTGGATGTTCATGTTGCGGCGACCTCATAATTAGTGAAGACCGTGATTGTGTTGGTCTCTTTGTATATCCTGACGGACATGGCTTTTGGCGGAATCTTTAGGGTTCTAATTACGGCGTTAATAATGCCCCTCTGAGGTTGTGTGATAATGTCTATTTTTGTTTTGGGCAGAAGTGTCACAATACGATCCGGCGTCCTTGCGGCGGGTGGTGGTTGGGAGGTAGGCATCATATTGGCCGAGGCCCCGAGCTAGCTTCTTCGCGTTCTTCCAGCAGACCAGGTTCTATGTTTGTGTTGTGTTCTGATTTTTGTCAGCCATAGGTTCGTCACTTCTACCGGTGGTAAAAAGCGTCTTTGCCGTGACAACACCGTCGTGGGAGGACGGTATCCCCGCACTCTTGGTGGTGTTGAGGACGGCTGCAGCTAGCTGCGCCGACCATTGTTCTTGCTCCTCCATGGTGACGTCAGCAGTCGAGTTCTGGTTCAAGGCGGCGTCCGCATCTAGTGGGTTTTTTCTGGCGTGACAAGGAACAATAGGTCGTTCCTCTTTTGCCCGGCACAACGCTTCGGGCAGTTCTTGGATCGTAGTTCTGAACACGCTATCTGGACGCATGTCAAGATGTCTCGCTCATTTTCGTTGTTAATGTACATGCCAATTACGGCTCTAATAGCGAGGTACATGCCGGAGTGCAAGTTCTTGCTAGACAAATCTGTTGGTTGCGACTGGGTGCTGGGATTAATTGACGGGGCCAGTGGGATCCACGACTAGGTGTTTTACGTGTGTGCTGGAGTTCACGGCGGGGCCAGAGGCGCCGTCAAGGAGCGTCGAAGGGCTGCCGCGAAGTTCCGAACCGCGGCATCAACCATGACGTGTTTCTGCTTTCTCAAGTTATTATCATTATTTTTTCTGAGACACCGCTCTGAACGGAGTCTTTTTCTCTCGTGTGGTTCACGTAACACAAGAATAAACGTGCCGACTCTTCGTCGTCGTCGTCGTCGTCGGAACGACGAAGAGCGAGGTTTTTTTCTATTTCTTTCTCGCAAAAACGTACCCCGTGGTGCATTCGGGAACAAGGCAGTGTGCTTGCCGTTTACCCATCGCGGTAGTCTGAATGCATGGGGAAATCTTTAGAGGAAGAGCACCACAAACGAGCACTTCTAGCAACGCGAACGAGCCTTTTCTGGCGCGGCGTCTGCAATTGCCATCTCAAAGTCAATGAGCGGCCCTCCGATCGTTATCATGATGCACTAGCACGCCGCCGCACACGGAGCAAGCTGCGCGATTTTCACACATCCCCTTCTAGCCACCGTGGTCTCGATTCGCGGTGAGAAGTTTGGATATCGAAGCCAGGTAGAATGTTTCACAACCCAGAATGAGGATACTTCCACTTCCTCTGCTGGTGCAAGCACGTGCAATTCCAGGCATTTATGTACATATGAAAATTGAGACATAGCCGCCTTGGTAGCACGCGCATTATCCGTAGTGAATAAATCAGATGCGCCCCTAGCGAGCTTATCATTGCGAATGCACCAACTCAACTCTAAGACGTCACGCCAATGCAGCGGCGCTGCTGTCTGCAATGCGCATGCGTGACGCTGTATCTCACGCGTCTCTGGTTTCTGCGCACGCTCAGTGCCTACCCCTGGTGTTTGAAAACGCGGGCTTGTTTGTAAACATTGCACTCGTCTGTCTAAAGCCACAAGATTATGGGAATGCAGCGCCAAGCTTCCTATTTGCAGACCTGTTTGGTCCGTAAAATTATCAATTTCATCGTGACCTCTCCTTTGTTGGTTAGCCGATCTGATTTGTCCGGTGAGAACTTGCTTTATAAGGACCGAGATTCAGTGTTGTCTACACACCGTCCAAACAAGCGCAGATCTTCTTACCACCACCGCTTGCGGCGTCGGTGCTATGCGGCATTAAGAATAATTCTTCCGTCTTGAAATACGTAAAGCGAACAATATATTTTTTGAAATCTGTGAAGATAAGCATAATTGATAAGTTGGTTGCATGCACACTGCCAAGTACGCTTATATTTGCGAGGAACGCTTTCAGCATGATGACGAGGCACAAAGCTTTTGAAGCGCTGGTTCAGGACTACCCTCTGAAGCTTCGAAGGTTCGAAAGGACTGAATTGGCGATTGCCATGACAACATTTACCGATCAACCAATACCATTGCAAGGTTTCGTTCGTATGTATGTTAGTATATGTATGTCTCAAGCTAGCAGGCAGGGAAGGCAATTCTGTTACTTTCCCAGAATCGTTACTTTAGTCTTGTCCTCTCTGCTGTCGATTGTGTTATGACCCGTCAACCCTTCTGACCTCTACCTGCGGCGGGCGCCGAGGCCGCGGGGTGCGACAATGTGTGTTTCTGGCCTTCCGGGCGCTTATCTGTCACGGTGGCGGGAGGGGAATTAAACGGCGCCGGATGTCTGCTGGGAAACAGTCCAGGGATCGTCGAGCGACCAATTTGCAGACAGCCACCGTCTTTGAGATGTGTGGGATTTCTTATTATCCACAGCTCGGTCTGCCATCCTCAAAGCAACAGTGCGGAAAAATGGCACTCGGTGCTCAAGCGTGTCTTGAGAGCCCTGTGCTTCGAGCCCAAACGGGAGTGGGAGTCGTGATTGCCTGCAACAATGTTCGCGCTTCGAACAACGCCTCACGAGGCAACCAGATTCGGCCCGGCAGAGCTAGCCTATGGCCGCACGTTGAGATCGTCGCTACATAAGGGTCGGGAAACTAGGGGGACCGGGAGGATGACCAAACAGTTGTAAAGTATGCTTTGCAGCTACTCAAACGCCTGCACGGCGCAAGGTGGGTAGTAGGCGACAACATGAAGGCAGCTCAGACGAAATCAAAAGCCTATTATGACAAAACCACTATAGTTCGCGGTTACAGAGCCAAATTATCCCGTTATGCTATTGAGACCATCGAAAAAGTATCTTTTAGAGATTCAATGGGAGGGATCCTCTGAGGTCAAGGAAAAGCTCTACGAGACTAACTATATGGTGACACTGCCTGGAAGGCGTAAGGAACTAAGAATTTACCACACCAACTTAATGAAACCTTATCGGCAACGCGAGGTAGTGGTAAACATGACTCTAAACGCGCCTGAGAAAATGGAACCCGTTTCCTTTAATGTAGGCATCTCTATAGAGATGCCTATATATGGTGAAGGAGGCGCGAAATTCGCAGTCGACATGTTGCGGGAAGTAGTAACAAACGGGGAGCTGCAACCCGATCAGGTTAACGAGCTGGCTGAACTTGTCCGAGAGTTTTCGGCTTTATTTTCAGAAACACCGGGTTGGACGCCATTCGTCACGCACAACATTGAGTTAGCGTCTGACGCTCCGGTGAGGTCGAAGCCCTACAGAATCTCCCCACGGCAGAGCAAGATAATGGAAGCCAAAGTTCGGCGCATGTTAGAACTGGATGTAATTGAACCCAGGGAGAGCGACTACACGTCTCCATTGATTCCTAGTTGAAGTGCCGGAAAAGACCCAAGGGCATGTATTGATTACGGAAACTCAACGCAACCACGCGAGATCAGACCTATAGGGGTATTCACTGGCCGCCATATTTGAGGTCACTGTTTAGAGCGCATGCTCAGAACGAGCTCAGATTGATAGGCTGTCAAGACGGCAATCTTGATGGTGCGGGTGCACGTTGAAAAATAACTGTGGAAGCTAGCCATCAGCACGTGCTCAGCATTAGCGCACACGGATATGGCCGCCAGTGAATACACCCTATTCGCGACTCCAGCAAAACGAACGACACCTAGCGGGAAAACACTGAACTGGCCGGACCAGGTCCTTTCGCGATTTCTGCTCGTCTCTTCTGGCTTCCGTGTTTGCATGTTGTCGGTGGATTGCGCGACAGAACAGTTCTACCGGTGTCTGTGTCGTAACCGTAGTATCACCCTGTGACCCAGTTTGCTCTGCACGCGACCTATGGAACCGCGTGAGCCAGACATTCTGCGTTTCTCAACGTTCATCAGCACAGTGGGAGGACAGTGGGCAGTCCTTTCCTCGTTTCCTCGAAGAAAGTCAAGCCTCTAGAAGCTCGCTTACCCCAACACATCGCCGGAGGTTCTAAACGTGGAGAATAAAAAGCGGGGCGAACCATTTGGAGTCCAATTCCCGCTCGCTGATGCCCCAGCGTTGTGCGTTGAGCTGGCACATGGCACGGCACGACCTGGATTCGACCGCCATATTTGCCCGATAGTGGCGTCCCCTATAGGTCGCTGGAGTCGCGAATACAATTCCGAACCTCGAGGAGGGGATCGAGGCGGTGAGCTCAGCCCAGTTCATTACAACCTTGGATATGGTTAGGGGCTATTGGCAGGTACCCCTCACCGAGGGTGCTAGTAGCTACGCGGCATTTATATTTCCTTTGGGTGAATTTCGGCCACTAATGTTTAGTTTTGGGTTCAAAAACGCGCCGTTCTTATCCTTTCCCATTATCCCCACAATCCTTCCTCTTTCGCACTCAGGGTCACAACCCGTAGACGAATGAACCTTTCATTAAATAAATACATATGTTTTCTCTATTTTTCTCTCTCTCTCTCTTTCTTTCTACTTTTCGGGCCTCGTGGATAAGGTGCTCCTCGAATTCGAGGGCTTCGCGTTGCTCCTACCTTGACGACGTCGTGGTGTTCTCTGGAACGTGGGAAGAACACGTGGCGCATCTTAGAAGTGTCCTAGAAACGATACACGGCGCCGGCCACAGGGTGAGAGCCAAGAAGTGTCAACTGGCTGGAGGAGGGGTAACCTACCTCGGACATGAGATCGGTCGTGGACGTGGAAGACCCTCCGAGCTGAAACTTGCCGCTATCGAAGAGTACCCGCGTACGCTCACAAAGACGGCAATTCGTACCTTTCTCGACCTAATCGGCTACTACCAGCGATATCTCGCTAATTAATCTGAAATAGCCAGTCCCCTGACTGACGTGATTCGAAAGACGGAACCGCATCAGGTTCTTTGGAATGACCAGAAACAGTTGGCCTTGGGCACCTTAAAAGGCGCGTTGATGCGGATGCCACTCTTGAGAGCGCCCGATTACGAGAGGGCCTTTTTCAGTCAATGCGAAGCGAGCGACCGCGGAATAGGATTGGTGTTGGGCCAGACGGATTGTAACAACGAGGAGCACCCGATCTTGCACGCGAGTCTCGAACTCACAACTCGGGAAGAAGCTTATAGCGCCTTCGAGAAAGAATGTGCCCGTTTGGTTTGGGCGGTGCTGAAGCTGGCCTGCTACGTTGCCAGGGCGAGGTTCACCATTGCGACAGAACACTGTCATCTCACTTCGCAAAGAAACATGCCGCCCAAAAATGGTCGTCTCCTCCGCTGGAGCTGCGCGCTCCAACAATATTCGTTTGACATTAGGTACAAGCGGGGTAAACTGTATGCGAACGCTGACAGCTTGAGCCGCTGCTCCTAGGCTGATGGAATAGATGTAATGGATTTCCGTCTTATGCGGAAATCTACTTGTGCGTCGACAGAATTGTTAGTGAAGCATTGATATTACGTTTTAATGAGTATCCCAGCTTGTTTGAGTGTTGGTTGTGTATTTATCTTAGTTATTTGGGGGTTTCTTTTCACGGGAGTCCGAGTTTATTGCTTTTGTTGTGCGTTTAGTTCCAAGCATTGGCAATGTTGAATATTTGTTTTGCTTTTGTTAAGAACGTTTTGGTGTTATGGCTGGTGTGTCCTGGGGGCACGCTGGGCACTTGCCTACAGTGTGGTTTAAGGTTGTTAGCACCGAGAGTATTGATCGTCCCACATTGCTGAGCCCACCAAAGACAAGGGCGACCGAAGGAAACGTTGACGGCGACACCCTTCCGGCATCAGCGACCGGACGACCTTCAGCAAAGTGGCTGCTGACCGACTCCGCTTTAGGATCGACTTCGGGCGGCGGAGATGCCGTTCTGACCCGTCAACCTCTCTGACTTCTACCTGTGACGGGCACATAGGCGGCGGAGTGCGACAATGTGTGTTTCGGGCCTTCCGGTGCTCATCTGTCACGGTGGCGGGAGGGGAATTGAACGGCGCCGGCTGTCTGGAACAGTCCAGGGATCGTCGAGTGGCCAATTTGCAGACCTTGGAACTGTTCCGCACCGCAATATAGGATCGGGAGTGTGTGGCATAATCGTCGTCTTGCCTTTTCCAGAAGTTAAGCTCCCCTTAGGGAGAGCTTCGCTGGTCTGACTGCCGTCGGTCACCTTCGGGAGTTGCACCGCCCACGGACGACCCTCCTCTCCCTCAGAAGGTTACACAGAGACCGTCCGCTTACGGGACAGTCTTCTTCACATCGAATATTTCGCTGTAAAAAAAACCTGTTAAGTTTTAAAATTCCGTTTCTCCGAGTGACTGGCTCGGACGTCGTTCGTTTGAAAGGTTGGACACCAGCGAGATGGCCATGCTACCCGAGAGACAAGGCTGGGCGTCGAAACATAACATCAGAAGCACCCAAATAGTATGGTGATCGGGACGAACCATTCTCACATCCTGCATTGAACACCGTCGCCGTCATGATCCAGTCATTCACCCTCGTTGTTGAAGTCATTCGCAGCAGCAGACCGACCACCAGCCCATGCTTCCGCCATGGCCCAACTCTCGCTCAGATGACTTACGACACGATACAGAGGAAGCCGATCAACTTTCCTCCACCCCGGTGCCCGGGCCCGGCAGTCTGATGCTTCATGATGTGAATCCTCGAGCCCTAATCGCGCCATCGTGTGACTGTGGCTTGAGCAAAGATCTAGGATGCAGCGGAAGAGGCCGAAATTCAACGTCGCCATCCTCATCCCCAACCTCCCCTTTGGCAGCCGTCCCTTGTTCTCTACTGTGTGTTTTCCAAAGTGTGTGCTCTTCATGTCTTCATGTTCACTGGCCGGGGCAGCCGTTTTCGTCCTGGGGAGTACTATGAGGAATGGGACAACGCAGACGGAGCAGTGGCGCGCTACTTCATCTCGCGCCAGGCTACACGTGCTGGCTTGGCATCCATAAACCCTTTTTTGTGTTGCCTCATGTTGTCCTGGCTGTGTCATGTGTTCTGTTTGCATCATTATTATAACAATACTATATTTTATTTGAGTATAATGATTTTCTTTTAATTAATGAAAATGATATATAAACATATCATATTTGGGGGTTAGTCATGTATATTCAAAAAGCCTTGCGATCTTGAAAATACTTCAATGTCATATCGGGCCAGGGTTCAATCTAATCCATACGATAAGCTTCGTGAAAAATAACTATCCGTTCTCTATCGAGCTACTCTGCCAACTGGACGATATTTAAAAAAAGGGTGATCGATGATGTTTTAATGCGATAACGTCATTAAGCACACTCTTTTAAGGACGACAAAGTTCTTCCAGGGCTTGCTGCAAAACAGTTGTTTCCCATTTTAAGAAATTTCTTGCATAATCCAGAAGCTAGATTGAAATTTAAAAGTTTCCGGCGGGTTACACAAACTTTACAGGTAAAGCTGGGAATTATCTTTTTTTTAAAACATGCGTACTTACATGAGAAGTTTACAAGGTAAAGTAACTACGTGATCTAGCGAATAACTCTAATGAGTATTAGGGCTGCTATTGCAGTAACCTGAGCTACTTTCAGCTTGAGTTATTGCGACAATTGTTTAAATGCGCTTTGAAAATCGGTAAATTGAGTTCCGTTGAGTGTTCTCTAAAATGTGGACAAGATAGAGACCCCTAAGGTGACGGTAAGTGCTTGGTGGACACAGGAACCCCGTTCGGGTGTCAACGGGGCTAGGTATAACAGCACCATGCGGCCATGAAGTCGCGGGTGCCTCGCTCGAGAGCGGGCTGTAGTCGAGAAAATACGGAGTGTGCAGTGCGACTCGGGAAGGGTGCTTTAATCTGCTTCGTTCCCTCCCCGAATTCAGCGCTTCCGTCGGGCGGCCCGGTGCGCGGCTGCTACCTCGCCAGTTCCGTCGGGCCGGCCGACGGTTCCCCAGGCGCTCCTCTGGGTAATGGGACGTAATTGGGCACCAAGATGTATCCGCCTTCCCAGTCACGACTTTTCGTTTCTCGTCGGGGCCAGAACGCGATGAAACCGCGGGCGACGCCGACGCCACCCCTCCTCATCCACAGCCTCGCGTATTTCACCGCCAAAATATGACAGGCCGGGCGGGCTCCAGGAGTGAGAGATGTACTCGTTACCGGAGATGTGCGCTACCGCGTGCCTACATTTTAAATTATTTTGGCGTTCAAATAAATGTTAAAATAGGGGATGTGTTTAAAACTGAAAAGAAATCCTTAATAAGGTGGAAATATGCCTTAAACTAAAATAATACAAGTATCTTGAATGCGGCGTCGGCTAGAAAAGGGCGAATATCCGGAAGCATCACGCTACTGGAGTATTCACACTACCGATGAATCCGTGGAACGAGGCGCGCGGACCAGAAAGTGTATGTGATACACGATTTCAACCTCACGACAGAAACGACCGACATGGCGGTCATCTTAGATGTTGAATATCATGTTTGCTGTGGACCGAAGCGTAGGCTATGGGTCGGAGCTCCTGGCTTTGATTGCTGCTGTCGAAGCTCGCGCTGCAAAGCAACATAGGCCCTGTCGAGGTCAAGATCTCTTTCCCATTGCCTTTCTTGTCCTCTACCATCAGAGAAAACCGCCTAACAGCTCACGAGACGCTCGATTTGAATCCCGCTGGCGTATGGTCAATCAGGAATAGAAAACTCGCTCTGGCATTGCCTCATCTATACTCACAAAGCCAGGGAGTTCGACGACAGAGCCATAGAGTGCCCGGTCGCAGATTTGGAGCGCGAGGATCTGGTAGCACAGAGTCTCAAAGAGCCATTTTTCGGGGAAACTGGAAGTCAGCGCACAGTGTTTGCAGCGGCCAGGACCCCAAACACACTGGTTCGCTCGGAAGAACTGTGTTTCGGCGTCTCGACGCAGCGGTGCGCCAGTCACGCGGCTTTCCTCTCATCCGTTGTCCGCCGCTTCACCTTTTCCGTTTCGGCGGCCGATTCTCGTGGCGACCTGCCAGGTTGTGCTAGTATATAGGAGGCTATAGGCTCTGTTGAGGAAAATTCTGACTCAAAACACGCGATAAGTGGCGGGCATAAACTGCGATTTTCAGGAAGAGTAACGTTTGGTGAAACAAGAACTTGCCTGGGCGAAAGGGAAGCCCGGACCTCAACGTGTCAGCCGCGTACGCTGCTAACTCCACCAAGCACATGGTGATATGCACCTTGATTCCTGAGGTCAAATTTTGGTCACCGTGAAAGCGATAGTAAACTCTAATTTGAATCTCACTAAGATAGATCAAATATCCTTGGTGGTGGTTCGTGAATTGGCGCAATAAAAGAACGGGATCTACTTCTTAGGGGCCTTCCACAGGCGAAAATAACAGAATAAGACATCACATCACCTGCTAACAAAAGCCAAAAAAGCGGATCGTATGCTGCACTAAGTGCCGCGGTAAAGCGATAATGGACACGAGCTAAAATTTGAATAGTTTGCTATTTCATGCTCGAATGGATAAACGGACAGTGCTTCTTGTGCAAGCCTCAAGTTGCATTACTAGATTACTAAAGCTGACTTAATCCCTTTGATAAAGTATCGCTCTCCTCAGTATTCAATTTAAGAAAAAAAAGCTTTTTGAAAAATGTAGCGTGTGCAGAGTTGGCCAGCCGCCAAGTGAATTTAACCCTTTAGAAACAGCTGTGTTGTGGGGTCTTGACAAGGCTTCAGTTCTGCCTCGTGCGTCCGCACGCCTCTTGGTTCAGCCGCGTCGCCTCCGGCTCTGGGATTACATGCGTCATGGCTACAGCCGTTGTGTTTTGTTAGGCCCTTGTGTATACATGACTGCGACGTGTTTACTGAAATATTATTTTGCTCTTGGCCTGGCTCGGTGACGAGAGAAGTCTTGTGTATTGTCTGCATCTGTTATGCTCAGTTCGAGAAAGAAACGACATTTCAAACCGTTTCGACATAAAGGGTTCCTTTAAAAATGCTATGCGGTCAACTATTTGTGACCCCAGTGAAGTCGACGCACGGAGTGGCTAGATCGAGTGGTTTCGCAATTGTGTCTTTTTGCTACGGCGGTCTGCTTTCGCGACTTGGTTCGTCCATGCACTATAGACACAAATGCCTTTGCCAAGTTCGACTAAATAAATTACGGCTCTGCAACGCCGCAAAAAATATGTGTTTATATATTTTTATATATTTACCGTGGTTTTTAAGACGCTGAGTCTGATCAAAAGTACTTTGGTAAAGACGTGAGAGCGTCATATCTCAGCTTTGCGCTGAGCTGCGACACAAGTATTCCCGGTGCTGCGAATAATGCGGCTGGACCGAAGAGTCGTGTTGACATTCGACGCATATGCGTGAACCCCACCACACGGCTGGACAGAGAGAAAAAATAAAGTTAGGTTTTGCCGTCTCTCCGGCAGTTTCCGTTTTCAAAACGCTTTTCTGACACCAAATGCTAAGCAACTGCAATAAAAAAGTGTGCTTTAATTAGGGACACGGCATGGGTAGAGTAATCAATTTTATTCATACGCAAAAAAAGAAGAAGAAACCACACAGAATTTTTGTGTGTTGAAACTGATGTTTTAACCCGAAGTTATTATACTCCCTTCACCATTAAAATGGTCATGAAACGATATCTGGCTGGAATGTTCAACGACTTACTCGTACAGACCGCCAATGATTCTGAAGCTTCTTGATCGCGGTGAAATTGCAAGGTTAAAAGGCGACTATTTCATTCAGTCTAGCCCTCACAAAGCTCGATGACGTAATTCTGGGATCAAAACCACTCACCTGATGAGAGCCGAGCTCGACTCATGGATTGGATACGAGACCTTCCTGAGCACTTGACTTCGACTCGTAACAATCATTGCCTCCACGGACAATGGGGTAGTTGTACGTCTGCAACGACTACGGTGATGAGAATAGCCGAACTCTAAATAACCATACGCAGTGTTGCGTTTGAGAGTGTTTGAGTGCATTTGACTGCGTTGCGGCTGCGGGACCCCAGGACGTGCCTGCTTCCTACGTCACGTGCCATGTTATTCCTTGAATTGAATTCCACGCTTCATACGAAGCACAGATGTGCCAGTGACTCGCGTTCGTTTCTCGGCGCAACACAGTCAAAAGCGCTCACACGCTCTCAAACTCAGGAACCTCAGCAATGTCTGAAGCTCAACGCACATTGTTTAGTTTGTCAACCCCAGCGCGGGGGTATGATGAGCGGTGGCGGCATAGAATAAGTATCAGGCCACGGGCCGCTTTTTCTGGTTCCTAGTTTAGGGGATGAACGATGCTCATTATTTCTCTAACCCTTCTTGGCAAATGGCACTGCCTGGAAAAAAAAAACACTAAGGCAAGTTTATTTAGTTAGGGAGGGATTCTGAGTAGTATTTAGCGAAAGTGCAAACTTTTTTTCATGGCTCTTTTAAGCTGGGACTGCAGTCAAATCCACGAGCAAGAAAACTTGCGAGGTTGCTGCTTCGAAGCGTTCATCGGCAGAACAAGCACTCGCACTAGAAATGCACGTCTCAATGGCAGGAGCGAGGGTTAGCTCGCGCTTGTAGCATTGGCTGCAGTCTGAGGTTAAAGTTTGAACGAACTATAGTGACAACCTCTGCCAGGACTACAAGTTAAATAAAACAAAGATCGCTGCAAACAGCGCCTTCGGAATACAGAAGCGTAACTAAATACTTACTTGGTGAGATGTTAAAACTCCCTGTTTTTTTATGTGTCGATAAGACAAGTATAGGAATTCTAACCATCCACACGTTAGCCAAGTCGAAGGTATTCGCGCCCGTTCTCAAATGCTATTATGTTGGCGTGGGGATGGGCGAGCAACCTATTTTCACGCATTGCGGAAAGTAACTTTCTTTGCGTCATCAAAACCGGCGTCGATTCAAGTGAAAGAACGCCTCAAATTCGATCAACTCTACGGCTGAGAGGTGGCTTCTTTTTACCTTTCCTTTCAGACATAGAAGCTGCCCCTGCAGATTACCTGCATCGCCCCTGGCCTTTTTATGGTACTTGACATTCGCGCTTTTGCGGCGCCGGTGCACTTGTCGGCTGCAAAAAACCTCTCAATGCCCTGGGAAGTGGTTGAACTTTCTGTGGATTTCAAGCACAATTCGTTCCTCTTCTTTTAACCAATTTATATATTTCCATTTTAGAACTATTTCGATTTGGATAACTTTAATGCCAGTTTAAAACATTCTATAGAAAAATAAATTTTAAGGACGCAAAGCTTTCCAATTAACGCCACAAAGTCTGGTAACATGTTTCTATTAAGAAATCAAAAAAGAGTATTGAGAAATCTGCTAGTATATTTTTAGTAATTTGCGTGCTTTTTACTTTACCCTTCGTCATTGACACAATTTCCAAATAACACTAAATTTTGCAAAGTAGCGCGAAAGCACTAGATGTGACATTCGGTAGGCTGAAGTGCACTCGATTGAAGAGGCATTAGATGAGTCCGTCTGACGAGGGTATTACTGACCGTTCGTTTTTCCGGTCGTCAGAGCCCACACTCCACAATGGCAGCTGCTAAAGGCCCCTTTACAAATTCTTTTTTCTTTATCTCTACCAATACGTGAAGCAAAGCAGAATATTAGGAATGAAAATTGATAGCGTGCAATACCCTTGACAGCTGGATAAAAACACTCTCATCGGCAGCGTCAGGATTACGTTGCAGAGTGAAGCGCTGCCTGATCATACCACTTCTAATGCGGCCGCTACTTCTCGGCCACGTCTGCGTATTTTCGCGGCCGTATTTATCGATCTAGCTGCGGGGTAAAAGATTCGCACCTTGACATTTGAAAATGTATCCACATCCAGTGTTTTTCTGTATGTGTTCTCGCTTTATTCGACAAGCAGGAGTTATTTGGATCACGGAGTTGAAACTGGCCGTAACGTCAACGCACCATGATTTTTGTTTGTCTGCAACTGATATGCCTCTACGAAGCGCGCGTGTGTTCGACAGTTTGAAAATCATTGCAGGGCTACATTCCCCAGTGACGATGATGAAACCTACATAAGAAGTACTATTTCTTTCTCCAGATTTTATCAAACTGCAGGTCGCTCGCGTAGACGTGCTCCCTAACAAAGACATGTACCCGTTTCTACAGAATATCTATAAAAATAATTGTGTGTTGAGGTTATAAATATTCCAAAGAAAATATATCTACTTTTCTGTCCACTGTCTATATCTTGTTGGCCATTTTTTGTATTGATTTTCAATAGAACGTAGTTTATAAAAATTAGATATAAATTGTAAAAAACAGATTTTAACCATGTTTTTACGCCTTGTTATAAACAAAATTGTTGTTTTTCGCGAAAAAAATTAATAAATCCTGAACATTCGTTTTAGGTTTGTCACTATACATTCATGGCAACATACCCTCGCCACTTGCCGTATGAACATACGCATACAGAACAAATACACGCGCCAATGAGCACTCATAACACAAGTAATTCTGTAGTGTTGACTGCTTCAGGGCGATGTGCAGGGTGTTGTACAGAATGTTTTTGCGAAAGCTTTCAAAAGTCTCTAGAAATATGGTCTTAGAGATAATGGGGAACCCATTGCGGGAATAAACTATCAGCATTGGCGGTAGTCAAGGATTAAAAAAAATATATTTAGCAAGATTATTAACGAAAATTTATTAATTTTTGTTAATTGTTGCAAATAAACGCATGGTTCCACTCAGAAAATTGCTAAACATAATCGAAAGCCACTAAATCAACTCTGTTTAGAAATATATATATATACAACACGGGCACTTCACACCATCGTACGTGGTCTCCGAGGAGGAAATGAACGAACATATGCCTTTCCACTTTGGTGAAGAGGGAAGACCAGCGAAACTGTGCTATGATGGGACGACCTCAAGGACGACTTCCTGGACAACCTCAAGGACGACGCCTAGAGGATGACGTCTAGGACGACCTCAAGGACGACTTCTGGGGCAACCTCGAGGACGACCTGAAGGCCCATACGCACATTCGCGTTTGAACGCGTTTGAGTGCGTTGCGGCGTCCTTGCGGCCAGGAGCGGTTGCTTGCGGGGCGACGCGCGCCTACCCGCAACGCTCCGCAACGCGACGCAAGAGAGTAGAGACTCGCTCAACTTTTCGAAGCGTTGCGGTGCGTTCGACCAATCAGAAGCTGAAAAACGAGAAGGGTCGGGCGCATGCGCAAGAGCCCGAGAACCCGCCGTCTGGCTCGTCGCTCGAGGACTCGAGCAGCGCTGACTTCCACGTGTTTTTATTTCGTTTGTTTTGCGGCGGTGTGCGCAACGTTGTAGCATGGCGACGTCGGTGGCAGCGTGTGTGGACCAGGAGGAGTCAGGGGAACTATCAGTTAGCGACCAGGAAAGCTTAATAATTCTGGTTGAGAAGTTCCCCTGGCTCTATGACACCCGCCGGGCCGATTACCGGGACAACGTTCGGCGGGAAAACGCCTGGGCAACGATCGCACAGAAAATGGGTAAGACTCATTTGTTCAATTGATTACTTTTACGAGTTTTCAGTGATCGCGAGTTCTCGAAGCCGTAATTTGCACTGCCAGGTTTGCCATGTTGCGGTGGGAATAGCCCCTCTATTCTGCGATCATTTCGTTATACGTTACGTCCGACGGAACCCGAAATAAAAATTAAAGTTACCCACGTAGCACGAGAACGTTCTGAAAACATTCCGGGAGTGTTCAAAAGAACATAGGCAACATTCTTGGAATGTTCCCAATTTACGTAAGAACATTCTATCAGTGTTGTCAGAATGTGGCGCAGGCACTTATCGCTACATTCGGGGGAATGTATTCAAAGGGATATTCTTAGAACGTTCTGAGAACCACATGGAACATTACCAGGACATTCAATCAACATTCAAATATCCTAACAAGGTTCTAAGAACGTTCTCAGAACATTCAGAGAACTTCTGCAACTTTCTTGAAATGTTGCAAATGTATGCAGGGACATCCTTTCAATCTCCTCGGAACGTGGCGTGGGTACATAACTACATTCAGGGAACATTCTCTGAGAACTATTTACGAAGATTGCACGGCTTGCTTAACCTGCAGCTCAATGAGCCGTACTACATATATGGATATGATAAAGCTCATCACAGGGCGATCAATATTATTTAATCGAAAGATATTTTTAGAAGGCGCAAGCACAAGCTAGCTGCTTTCCCAGTGCACCAGCCTGAGCATGTACTAACGACAGTTTACTCCTACCTGTCACTTGTCAACTTCTTTTATTCAAAATGCGCTGCATACATGACTGATTACTCACTCCGAGCTTAACAACAGATACACATGGCATCCCACACTCAACTGGGAAATACCTTTTTCAAAGTTTTGAACCTCATATGCTAAAAATCGGGTCTATTCAAAACTGCCCCTCTACATACGCAGTGAGTGCCAAGTTCAATATTAAGTTTAAAAAACCATTGCTTTTCTCCTACACCTTATATCATATTCCTGATCCCTTATGCTAAGTTTCCAGAAACTCCACCTAATTCGCATATTTTTGGCACGAAGTGGCATATAGTGGATGGTGTTTCGAACCACAGGTTGCGTGAGAGCTCCGTAAAGTTGGCTTCACCTGCGAAAATTGTAGGAATGTTCTCAGGCGAACGTTCCAAGAATGCTGCGCATATGAATGTCCGAAGGGGAACGTTCCGAGAACATTGTGCATACGAATGTTCGCATACGAACGTTCCTAGAACATTCCGAATTGTGTTTTAACGTTCCTTCAACATTTAGAACACGCAGGGAATGTTCGCACGACATTGGGTGCTACGTGGGTGCGTGCAACATAACTTTATCCCAAGGTTTTCAGAACTCGAAATTAAAACTACAGTTACGTCCGACGTAACTTTACCCAAGGTTTTCATTTACGTCCGACGGAACTCGAAATAAAATTGAAAGTTACGTCCGACGGAAATAAAAGTTAGAAGTAATGTCCTGTGTAACTTACGCTACCTTATTGAATGATACGCTTTGCGGCCGATACATGACGTACACAAAAAAATCATGAATTATTACTACGTTACATCCGATGCAGCATTCATTAATTGGTTAAAATTGCGACTCCATCTGTACCTCGAGGTTTATTGATAAGGCTGGAGTGTGTTTTTCGTGTATCGGGGCTAATCCATTGATTGGTCAAGAGACAGTTTTTCGGGACACTGTCTGAGGCTCTTCCTTCCATGACGGTCATATTGGTCACTCAAAAAGTGAGTTCAGACATGTTCGAGGCATACATATGTGTCAAACAAACATGCTTTGAAGATGAACTGAAAAGTTCATCTTCAAAGCATCTTTGAAAAGAAGAAGAGAAGAACTATGCCTTGAAATTTCATGTGGTAAAACTGACCTGCTCAGTGCACATTTGGTAATAGTTCCAATTGTCTATGTGCAGGAACCAGTTTTTCCAGGTCATCCTACAGCATCTGATCCACTTGTTTCACCCTATATGTACATGGGTTCCTTGCAATTATGGCATTTATCCTTAAAAAGGCACTAAATCACATTCTGCAATAGTATATTCATGGTTATAACTCAATCTATGGGCTCTAGCGTCCTAAAAAATCATATTTTTCGCCCACAATATGTGAAGAAACGAAAGCGATAGCTGTAGCATGGTCGTGCAATGTGGGTGGAAGGGTGCCGTCACGTTCCTGAGGACGGAGGTGCGACATGGTTAATTCTCATAGCCATTGTAATTGGCGTCGTGGATGCCACTGACGACCGCCATCAGTGATTTGTGAAGTGGGTAAGCGCGGTTGAAGTTTTTAAAATCATCCAACATTATGCGTAGCAACTGGATACTACCAAAGTGGGAATTCGCATCACGTGAGTAATGTTTAGAAAGAAGTATTTCAAGCAGATGTTACGATGGTTCTCCCTTCGTCGCGCAATTCTTGGGGAGACGCCAGGGCTGCTTTTTTTCGCTCGCTTCATGTGGCACAGCGGACGGGAAGTCCCGACCTCCCTCTCCTTGTGGCAAGAGGGAAGAAAAGGGTTTTTCCATTCTTTGGGTGCGTGGTGACGACAAGGGAGATATCTCTGCAAAGTGTCGCCCATAAAAGTATAACATTACATTCAAGTGCTGAGTTGTGACCATAATTATACTATTGCAGAAAGTCGTTTACTGCCCCTTAAAGCAATCCTACTGGCTAACAGGTGCTCCTCCTCGGAACACTACTCTGTATTGCCAGGGCACTTCTCCAAGGCGAGAGCAGAAGAATTTGGCAAACTTATGCCTTATAGCTTTGGCATCGCCTGCATGCATGTTCGAGCTGACTTGGCCCACATCTGACAGAGCACTGCCGTCACTACTGTCAGTGCGGCACTGGCCTTTGACTGTCTCGCCCAGGTAGTCTTCGCTGTCGACGTAGCCGACAGGGCAGTAGAGGCGCTCCCCCTTTCTGCCTCGTCGCACACCCTGAGGTAGTTGTGGAGGCTGACGCATGCCCAGACAACCGCCTCCAGTGTCTCGGGACATGCCTGGATCGGTTGTCTGAAGATGCGCCAGCGTGCGACTAGGATCCCAAACGTGTTTTCAATGACCCTTCTCACTCGAGAGAGCCTGTAGTTGAAGACTTTTTGCAACAACTTCAGGTTCTTTCGAGGAAAAGGGCGCATCAGGTTGGTGAGCAGGGGAACGCCTCGTTGCCCACAAACACAAATGGCAGCCTTGTCCTGGTACCTGGCAAGGGCCCTGGCGGAGGAGGCCTGCTGTGCCCGAGAGGATGGCGTCTCCCATTTCGGAGTCACGAAAGACGCCACCATCGCTGTAGCGTCCTGGCTTGCCAACATCTACCAGAGTAAATTTGTAGTTGGCATCACAGCTGGCCATTAACACAATGCTATGAAACCCTTTATAGTTATACGTGTCCAACCCTGCACCAGGGGAGCCTGGATGGCCACATGTTTGCCGTCCAAGGCACCGACGCAGTTGGGGAAATTCCATTGCTGCTCAAACTCGGCTGCGATGCGCTCCCATTGCGCGGTGTTTGGAGCCTAGAAGAAAGGTGACTCAAGTTAAACCACATGGCAAATGTAATTCACAGTAAACAGTTTTCCAAGGCTTAAACATATGTAATGAAAAGACAGCACAGCTTTTCAGAGATATGTCCCCTGTCAACACTTGTTTTCATGCATGAACGGTAGACTATCAAGATTGCTTCAGTGGCTGCCATTTTAGCGTAAGCTTGTAGGTTGTGCCAACACTATGACCAAATATTAGCTGCATAAAGTATTTATACTGCATCCCAAGTCTTTCTGTAAAAAAATGTCAGCAATATGTCACGCTTGGCCTATCTCAACCCCTAAGGTGTGGGTGGAAGCGTGGATGGCTCTGACAGATAGCCTATGCTACCGTATTTACTCAAGTAATAGCCGCACTATTTATGAACAAGGCCCTTGCATCTACTTCCCCACAGAACACAAATACAGCCAATCATTGCGTTACGCATAAATAACATAGCGAATAGCTAGATCGAGAACACGATTCTCCATACAAATGCAATCCTCACAGATGGTATCTTGGCACGAAGACGTTATCTCTGTCCTGTAAACAGCTGGAATCATGCTGTCGAACGCGGTGATTGACAATCGGTGAGCTCCACTGAAAAGCAAACCCTCAGGCTTTCGTCATAAACAGTGTGACTATTACTCGAGTAAATACGGTATATTTTCTGCATCTGGGGCCGCTGCGCGAGCAAGGCTATACAGTCCCTAGAAGGCCCTTAAAAACTCTACACAAAAACACGCTTCTGTTATGTCATGGCATGGTGGTGGCCATAGGCGTAGACCTCGGGGGGGCATCGGGGCTCGTACCCCCCTGGTGAGATCCAAGGGGAAGGGGGGAGGGGGGGCAGAACCCCCCCCTTCTTTGGATCCCCCCAGGCCCGGGCTATGATCCTTACCGAGACGCTGTTTACTTGCCATGTAACTAGCTTCTAGTAGTGGCATGTAAACAAAATAATGCCCACGTTGCCTTTATTGACAAAATACATGGGAAATGGCATCCCAGTGTGCTTTCGTTAGCTTGAATCTCCAGTTCTGGCGAAAAGATAACACGCACGCACGCACGCACCCCCCCCCCCCGAAGGACTTCTCAGCCGACCCCCCCCCCGGGAAATGGAAAGTCTACGCCGCTGGTGGTGGCGCCTCAGGCGCACTTGCAGTCTGGGGTTGTGGGCGGAAGTCATCGTGCGGGACGTGCATGCCTGTGTTGTTTTGAAAGAAACTAGACATAAACCTGCCATCTCGTCAAAACGCTGTGACTGGGGCTGTACCAAAAGAGTCGGGAAAGGTTTGAAGGCCACTCTTCGTGTGTTTTCTGCCTGCTCGGTTTGTCCGAGAACGTTGATAGGTGCCTTGAAAAATAAAAACCAGATGCCGTTGGACAACAATTGCTTGTGCGGGAAGCACTTTGGGTTGAAATCACGGATACTTGTGTTCAATAAATTTCTTTATTTTTTTGTTCCAACATGAATGCGGAAAAACCGCCAAGTTGTACAGACCACCTGCAGACTACGTTCAGTGTGTCTTCAAGTTGAAACGGCTGCCTGATCGTTCGAACTGTCGTCTACTCTTTCAAACGTTTCTGCTTGCTGTCTGTTCACTCAAACGACAGCGGCCCGTGATAAGAAGTAAGTGCAGGCCTCAAAATACTCTTAGTTTTGAAGGTGGGTTGGTGTATGCAAGCTCGGTGTAATAGTAAATACAAGGAGATGTTAATCATTGTTACCAGTGGCCATAACCGACTTGTTATGCCTGATTAACTTAGTCCGATTTTGCTTGAGATTTTCAGTATCGACGTCAACCATCTCGGCAACGGTCCACACTTTTGCAGCCCAAGTGACGTCGTAACTGAAAACAGCGAGCAGAAAAGCATCATGCGAATCAGGCTTTAGCGCCCATTTTGCAGCATCCACGTGGAATGAATCACCGCATGTCACATTATTCACATGACGTTTTGCGGCGTAACTGTTATGTACGAGCAGCCGTCGCTGGCTGTCAAAGGATTTAATGAAAGCAAGAACCCATAAGGGCTAAACGATCAGTTCGGTAGGCAGTTTAAAACAAAAACACGAGCGAGCGCGCATCCTGGCACGCGCTCCAGATCAGGGCCACAGCCGAGGTTAGTGGCGATGATGATAGTGCCACACCCATGGTCAGTGGCGATGATGATAGTCTTGCATTGTCGACACATCAGTAACAAGCCTCGTTAATTTCGCTGAGGCCGCTTAAGTAATCAGACATTGCCAGGAAGACGTGGAATCAACAATTCTAACGCGGAAAAAAGAGCACAGGGACTCGCACTGACGCCGACAAAAAAGCCTTCCAATGGTTTGTTTATGGGTGACGGCGAGTTTCTTGCTTACAGTGCATCGCCATTGCGCGGCTCTGGTGGCATCGGCTAGGGGCGCTCCGGTTTGTTCGTAAACATGAGTATGTATATAAGAGACTCCTGCGGGGGTCGGCTTAACCTAAACGACTAAACGATTACAGGTGTCTAAACGGAGTGTTGGTCAGAAACATTTACGCATTTCCAAGCATTCCCTCATTGATGTACACCCTTGAAAACGTGACTGTTTTCATAACCGACTGCAGCCCGGGCCTCATTCAAATCAAAGTTCACGCGCAGCTCCCGTACAAAAGACTGCATTGATTTGCAATAGGGGGCTGCTTGAATTCACTCGCCTTCCCTTTGGCTTATGGAACTCGCTATTGCCAACTCTGCCCTCACCCCTCCAAACTGAAATGCTTTGCTTATTTATAGGTATTATACTATATGAACGTATCAGGAGGGAAGCAGTATTGCTTTGCAGAGGTGTGCATGAACACTGGATTAGGGTGGAACACAGCAACATCAATATGAGTCCCAGTTAGGAATGTTGACATCAGAACTATATTAGCAGACGTCACCCCACCATTTGATGGCTGAATTCAGTGAACATAGTATGCATATCAAGAAATAGATATGCCTAGCCTCGACAAGGAACTGATCAGCACATAGTTCAAAAATATTAAATCAGCAAAGAACAGTTATTCATGACATAAAAGAAACAAATGTTTGCACCATTCCACTCTTGGTATGACAGTACAGCTGTCCGTCTTTCCCTCGCAGTCCATGCTCGAAGATTGTAAGTAGGGTTTCACGGTTTCGGGGTTTATTTTTCTTCGAATTCGAGTCTCCTTTCGGAATATATTTCTCACCCACACAGTCAGTGTTTTTGGGTGTAAATTGCTGGGGTCATGCAAAAAGTCTCCTTTCATTAGGGCTTATTTTGAAGAAAGTATTATGCGAATATATGTTATTCCTCACAGAATCATAAAACTTACACCTTAAAAAGCAAAAATGGGATACTTGCAGGGCGGTAAAGTGGCTCCAAAACCTTATGCAGGGCTTTGCAAGCCTCTTGGATCACTTCGCTTGCTGTTGTCCGTCCAATCCGGTAACTCGCAGCGCAAATCACCTGCGAACCTCCGTGAGCAAGGTACCTGAAACATTACCAAGCAATAGTACCACATACAAATGTAAAGTGACTCCTTACAACTGCTGAAACAGTAGTCACATCATGGTCATTTATAACAAGGTACTTTTTTCTGCCACTGCTTTTCTTAAAGTAGATATCGACCCATTAACAACACTGAAATAACTCTATAATAGCGAGCAATATTTTTTACTCCATAAAGCTATCCGATACTTTTCTGAGCATGCCAGTGCAAAGCGGTGAAGCTTCATGTGCGAGCCAATGCTGTACTGTGAAGCATCACGCAAAGGCACTGGTGCGAGGCGGTGAAGCTTTACGAAATAGCACAAGGCAACTGCCCTGGCTTGGAGACATAGCAGTTGCCTTTCAGACATTTCTATATTTGCGGCAGTTGAAGGTGGAGAGGTGTTGATTATACTACAAAAATGAATAAGATGTATAAAGTATAGGCCTAATTTCAAATTAATGGCTAGACCCTCCTTTGTAACAGAACTCTAGTCATCACAGTAGATGAGTTTTGACATACCTGATTGTCAGGCTCAACCTTTCCGCTGGGGAACTCGGCTTCCTCCAGAAGGTTGTCTTTTTCTGGAGAAGTGGGCCAACCAATGAGAGAAGGTGGTCAAATCTGTAGACAAAACAGATTTAGTAACTCACGAATACATTATTCACTACCTTGCTCTCAGCGGGATCTGTCTAACTCGTCGAAAGCCAACTCGTCGACTGCCAACTCGTCGACGGCCCATCCGTCGAGTAGGGCAATTCGTATTAGGGCAATTTGTCGAAGGGCAACTTGTCGAAAGGGGAAATCGGTCGAACAGCGATTCGTCGAATGGGTTGAATGACGGTCCGAGGTCAAAGTTTGTGGCTTTTTTTATCTTTTGACCTAAATTTTTATTCGCGTTTAGACTAGGGACAGCGCCCTTGTTAAGTTACAAAATTGAACGAAAAATTACAAGAGGGCAAAGATAGGAGAGAACTTTTAGACAAGTTAAAAGATGTGTCATCTCATGATAGTCCTTTTGATGCGTTTCTTTATTACTTATTTTGTAAAGAGCCGCCGCAGACTGTCGCCGCGAAGCGGCGTCAACTGATGTGCTGGGTAGGTTAACACACGCCCCAGTGATACAAGAGCGATGTAGTGACCGTGCCCCACTGCACCGTGAAAGTGGTGAAAGTGGCAAGTTGTTACCTTTGACAAGAGAGAGAAGACTAGAGGTCATTTTTTTAAAGAGCGCCAATTGTATACATTTTTTTACGAAAGACAGAACACAGAATATTATAAGGCAGTATTTGCTTTAAAATTTAAGGACTAAAATGACATATCTGGCTTTAAAAAAGTGGTGATCAGTTGGCCCCTTCGACGAGTTTTCCTTCGACGAGTTGCCCTATGACGAAGGGGCCTATTGGAGGAATGGGCCGCCGACAAGTTGGCCGTCGACGAGTTGGCTTTCGACGAGTTGGCCTAGAACCGTCTCCACATGAATGCTTTGACATGAATGAATCAGCAACATTTCATCATTGCTATAAGGAATGCCATGAAGCTCTGAATAGTTGGGTGAAATTTGCACCCAAAATATCTTCACAATTTGTTCTCTTGTGTAATAATTTACTAAAGAGTAAGGACTCCCCCAAGCCCCATAAGAAGAGCTACAATAATACCTCAAGTGCAACAATTGTAATATCTCGAGATATCCCCTAACCTTTTCTCCATTTTTGCAGAAGCACCAAAGGATATAACTCTTGGAAATAACACAAGCCAAAAGACCCCTGCAATAAAGGGCCAACATTTTCCATGTTTGTCGTCTTGACATATTTGCAATATTTGCCGGGGCTTCATTCGCACAATTCAAAACAGCTCGAAGACAACATTCAGTAGACCAAGAGAGCTTCATCATCATCATCATCATCATCATCATAAAGCCTTTATTTGTGCCAATCAACAACCAACAAAGGTCTGCAATGTGGCACAGTAAAAAAATTGCACAGCTGTAAAACATGCTCCACTGATAAAACTAGCATGCAACAAAACACGACAGTACATTTTAGCGACGGAAAATAATCTCATCTAATTGTCTACTGAGATTAACATAGCTATTAAAGATATCAAAATTTTCATGCCCAAGATTGTTCACACTTGTCTGCATTCTTGTTGTTGGTGATATCATGTGTTGATATTGGGGATAAAAAGTGAGAGCTCTCCTATTTGAGCGAGTCGGTACGTTCAAATTCACTGTGAACAATAGTGTTGAGTCAATGTCCCCGTGAACTATTTTATACAAGAAGGCTACATCGCGCGATAATCTTCTGAGAGATAGACACTGTAGGCCAAATTTGTCGAGCAGGAGTTCATAGTTGTAAAAATGCCTACGGCCAAGGTATTTGTCATAAATTATGCGCACAAGGCGTCTCTGAACGGACTCTATTTTAGCTGCATCACGTAGCGTCAGTGAATTCCACACCACAGAGCCAAAGTCTAGTCGCGATCTGATAATAAAACAAAATAAACGAAGCAAACAAGCATAGTTCGCAAACTTCTTAGTTAATCGAGTGATCATTCCAAGTAATCTAAATGCAGAACAGGCAGTATGGGCGACATGGCAGCCAAAAGATAGATCAGTGTCAAAGTACACTCCGAGATCACGAAGCGATGATACTCTTAAAATGCACTTATCATCAATTGAGTATGAATACTGTATAATTTCACGTTTTTTACTGAAAGACATCAAAGGCAAGAAAGGCTTCGGTACTAGGTCTAATCTAGCGTTCATGAAAAGAACAGCTGCTGTTCCATGTTGGTACAAACGGTGGCCATGGGAACAATAAACCATAATACAGCTAAACAAATGGGCCCAAACCCTGTAGTGAGTTCACTGCATAGTGAGTGTTTTGTGTAGTGAAGAAACTCATTAACAGTGTACTCACACAGTAAGCAAAAACGAAACATCAAATGTTTTTTACTGCATAAAAGTTGATTTGTAGAATATAATAATGCGAAGTAAAGTAGATTATTCATTAGATTTGGTACCGGATATACACGCTCATGAAAAAATGAGTAGCTGCACCATACTGATGTCATGTTCATGGTGTGTCGTATGCTATGCACAGAAGAGCACATATGTATACATACGTAAAGACCGCCACTGACCAGTCGCTGGGGGTTAAAAGCAAGACAGAGTAACTGCTGGTAACAACATGATGTAATTGCCGGTGTCCCGACAGTCACTTCGGATGCATCTTCCCAGCTGACTGGTAACAGGAGGATTTGAATGCAGCAAGGGCCGATGAGCTTTTTTCTGTATCTGCCGGTTTTGCGGTGAGCTACTCTCCGGTGAGCTTTTCTCCGCCGCCCCTCTACTGCATCTGATATCGTGCCGTCTGGACGTAACTCTAGACACTCCGAATTTTTAAAAACACAGGTGGCTCCGTGGCCCAACGGCTCGCAGGGAGCCACACTTCTTAAGTAAATGTTAAGATACACACCTCTGCCTCGTCATCCGGAAATATTGGTAGAAGTCTTCCCCATTGTCCAGCCTCATGTCACGAACGAGGTGGTGGTACTCCCCGAAGGTTTCCGGGGAGCGAAGCAGATTTCGCACCCACTCGTGGCAGGGATGTCGTCGATGCAGGAGGAGCATCATCGCGGCGGTGGATCGCGCAATTTGGGGCCAATAGACTCGTTGCCCGCCCGTGCCACATACCCGCGAACGCACTCGACGAACAAATTCTCTAGTTGCTCACTTTCGAGAAGAGCCGCAGCCATATCCGCGCTACCGTGGGACGCCGCCATGTTTGTTTGGGTTGCTCAACGAGCTCCATTGCTATTGGTTGAGCGAATGCGCCGATAGCAAGCTTTTATTGGTTGTTGACTGCGGTCGGCCGCGTTGCAACGCAACTGTGCGTACAAGCTTCGCGAGTACGCGCTGCGCAACGCACCGCAACGCCTTTCCGCTAGTGAACGCACCGCGCCCAAACGCGAATGTGCGTATTGCACTTCAGAGACAACGTTTAGGACGACCTGAAGGACGACGTCTAGGACGACCTCAGGGATGACTTCTAGGACGACCTGAAGGACAACTTCTAGGACGACCTCAAGGATGACTTCTAGGACGACCTCTAGGACGACCTTAAGGATGACTTCTAGGACGACCGCGAAAACTACCTGTCGGACAACCTCAAGAACATTCTCAAGGACGACGTCTAGCACGACCTCAAGGGGGACTTCTAGGACGACCTCGAGGACGACATATAGGACACCGCCTATATATTGAAATTCAGCCTTTCCAATCTGGTGAAAATTAGATGGGAAAGGCTGGAAAGGTTACCGCCATCTGTGAGCGAGGCCGGCAAGCCGGTTGCCTGGTTGCCGCCGTCGCTCATAGATGGCAGTAACTGTCCAGAGTTTTTTGTCGACATTTGTTTGGTACCGGACAGGATCCTCGAGAACCTAACCCTTAACAGCTCTGTAAAAAAAAAAACGCTCGTTTGGATGTGTTTCTAGGTTTCAGTTTCTTGTCGCAGCGCACCTTTGCTCACGGCCGTGGTCCTGTTCCCCGGTTGTCGCGGCGCGAAGGATCTGGACATTTTGGTGTAGGGCGTTTCGCTGCTGTCATTTCGGTGCACGGAAGTTTCGGTGCAGGAAGTTTTCGGTGCACGGACATTTCGGTGCACGGACTTTTCGGTGCACGGACATTTCAATGCACGGTCAATAAAAATTTCGAGTTTTTTGTGTTGTTTTGTTTTCTTTTAAAGGTAGTCAGCATTATTTTAGCTATAAATGATTTTTTTCGCACTTTATAATTTTGTAGACTTGGTCATTCATTTCCGGTCACTTATATACAACCTAAGTGGCTTTGTTAGGCGCAGCACCATCCTGCGGGAGTACTGGATATGTTGGACGTCATGTTTCGTTTGCCGATGTCTCTTTTCCAGCCTACGCTCTACACTTTAAAAAGAAAAAGAAAAAAAACCGGCGTCTACTTTTTGCTTAACACTCGGAGAGCCAATCACCGCTACTTACCGAGGCAGCTCAGCGAATGACAATGCCGAAACATATGTTTAGACCGAAAAACACAGTCTGAGTTGTGACATTAAGCAATGCAAAGCCTCCGTAAGTTCCGGTGGTTGGCTCGTTGAGTGTTGTGCGAGAAAGTAGACGCACGGGCTTTATTTAGAGTGTAGACGCATCACATCGTGTTTACGGGTTGAGTCGATACAGGCGTTTTCGGCGCCTTCTGTGTAGGTGTGGACTTTATTATTGGTAATCTGTGTAGGAAAGACCTCAACAGCAAGAAGCTTGAGATTGTTGAAAATTACTGGAGGCATGTGATGTCACTAGCGCGTACGTTGGAAAAAAGACACCGACGAACGAACCATAGCGTCCAACGTCTCCAATTCTCACGAAGGATGGTACTGCGCCTAACAAAGTCACTTAGGTCGTATATTAGTAAGTGAAAGTAAATAGATGACCAAGTCTAGAAAATTATAAAGTACGAAAAAATAAATTTCTCGCCAAAATAGTCCGTAATACGTTTAGAAAAAAAAAAAAAAAGAATCTCGTGATTTTCATTGGCCGAGCTCCGAGAAGTCCGTGCACCGAAAAGTCCGGGCACCGAAATGTCCTTGCAGCAAAAATACCCAGACCGAAAAGTCCGTGCACCAAAACGTCTGTACACTAAAAAGTCCGTGCACCAAAAAGTCCGCGCACCGAAAAGTCCGCACCGAAACGTCCTACACCGAAACGCCCTTCACCGAAAAGTCCTAGATCCGCGGCGTGAAGCCACCGCCTACTTGCCTCTCTCGTAGAATGGAGGGAAGTATGGCGCACATGTGTTGCGCGTTTCGGCCGCTGGGGACCAGTACCGCGGGCGCAGAGATGTGCTGCGGTAAGAAGCCGAAACTTAGAAACTCGTTCAAATAGAGCATTTTTACGGAATGCCATAAAATGCTGCCGCTGTCGTGTATCTTCTAAAACCAAGTTGATTTAGTGGTTTTCGATGATGATTAGCGAGTTTTTCAGTAGGACTATACGTTTATTTTCACTAAAAAATATTTAGTACATTTTAGTTAGTTATCCTGCTAAATAGTATCTGTTTGCCATCCTTGACTTCCGCCAAAGCTGATAGTTTTTTCACGCAGTTCTTTTTTTTATCTCGAACAGCATACTTATATAGATTTTTAAAGCTTTCGCAGGAAATGCCTTATATACCCTACACATGAAAATATATCATTTGAGCGAGGATAACTCCGGAAAATAAAAGAAAGGTTACGAGCATGTATTTTTTTTCGCAAAGAAATCATACGGAATGTGTTTTATAAGGGTTGGGGAACTGCATCTCCAACTATAAAGCATTGCAGAAAGCAATGCTTGTTTGACCTAGTAAAAAAAGTTGCCTCCGAAAGGAGGTTCCAGCTCTGTGCGATATTGCCTCACGGTTCTGCATAATATTATTCGATGAAGTCTAATCTACAGACACTCTATAGAAATATGGCGGCAGAATATCGCAAATTGCCCTGCTGTTTTGTTGCTACGTGAAACGTTCTTTGTTTAGCCCTGTACCCGTTTTCACCTCAAGAAAACAGTAAGTTTTGCGCATTGTTCATACGCCGCGCGAATTCTCCGTTCCCACCACTCTCTCTCTCTCCTTTCGCACACAAAGGAAGCTCGCAGCGCGCCTGAAGAGCCCGGTCGTCTTCCAAAAACGAGAGGACAAAGAGCAGGACGTGGCCTCGCCCCAGCCTAAGTCGACCTTGGCGCGCGCGCTCCCAGCAGTGCCAGCTCGACCACCTCTAGCCGACCTTGGCGTCCGCGCTCCCAGCAAGGCCAGCTTGACAAGCTCGAACCAACTTGGGCCAGCTTCAGCGCCAGCTCGAACCAGCTTGACAAGCTTGAACTAGCTTCAGTACCAGCTCAAACCATTTCAAGTACCAGCTTGCCCAGCTGCAGTGCCAGCTCGAACCACCTTGAACCAGCTTGACTTGCTCAAACCAGCTTGACAAGCTTGAACCAGCTTCAGTACCAGCTCGAATCAGCTCAAGTACCAGATTGCCCAACTGCAGTGTCAGCTCGAACCAGCTTGAACCAGATTGACCATCTTGAACCACCTTGATTACCACGTAGACCAGCTCGAAGCAGCTCGAACCAGCTTAAAAACCAGCTAAACCACCTTGGCCAGCTTGATTTTCTTGCTGGTTTTTTCAATAGGGACGTGACGTCAATGTTTCCTCTGAATTTAGTGGGGAAACTAAACTTGTGTATAGGTCGCGTAAAATGAAGTTATGTGACAACGTTTTGACCAGCTAAATCTAGCGGGGAAACTAAATTTGCGTATGGGTCACGTGACTATGTCACGCGACCTGAAGCTTTTTGTCGAATTTAGCGGGGAAACTGATTTTGTGTATAGGTCACGTGACATGAAGCCATGTGACATAATTTTTCCCGCTAAGCAGGAAAATTCGCGCTTACGCTTTTTGGGGCTGCAGTTCACCTGAAAACCAAACCTTCAACGTTTCAAGTAAAGACCTATTGAGACGTGGCGGCAGAAATTCTGTACTTGAAATAGTCGTTACAATGTGGATAAGATTGACTGCATTAAATGTTTTTGCGAGTTTAGGATTGTGATAATTGCGACTGTTTCTGGCAACACATAGAGGGCATCTGTGTGCTCAGGTAAGCTGATAATGATTAGAAAGGAAGTTCGGCTGCTACACAGAACGTCTATGCAAAATTCTATTGCTATAAGCCACAGAGTGGCGCCCCTGTCTTGTGGAAAACTTTCAACGCACGTTTTTCCTTCACCAGCAAACTCACAGATGTTCTAAAATGCTTGACTAGGTCACGTAAATTACATAGCTGGGGGATGGAGGAGGAGTATTATGTTTTTTGCCTGCTTCGCTGCAGTTCAGTGGTCTACGACGGCTAATGACATGAGTATACTTAAACTGAATTAAACGTTTTTAAAAATGTAGCTCATGCCGTATTAATCTACGGCCCGAACTGTCATTCAAAGAAAGAGGCGTATCACAAGAATCAAGAGGGGCTTTGTCCTCCGGTGTAGTCGAGGGCCAAAATTCCCTCCATCCCACCCTCCTTTACGTTACGTGGCCGGGCCAAGCCTTTGTAAGTGGCTTGACCCGGCCACGCCGCTTTTGTGTTGCTTTCCGTCGTACGCTACGCTTTGCAAAAAAAAAAAAGTCATTTGTTCATTTGCTGTAGCACATTCTGGCGTTTTCTACATGTTATGTCTCGATTTTTTGCAGCGTAAAGTAAAGAAGAAATCAATGATAATGTAATTTACGCTGCTCCGACCTACCCAAAATTAGAAATTTAAGATTCTTGACATGTTTAATACAATATAATCAAGATCTACAAGAACCTGCTGTGATAGCGGTACAATGTTGATTTTTTAGGAACCCAACTGTTCTTGTCAAGTTTGGTTCGTGGAGACAATCTGCCTCTTATAGGGGTCTTCTTACAAATATATGGTCGTAAAGTACTGCTTCCAAAATTTCCGGGCGAATTACATACCCTTTTCGCAGAGCGCTGTTTCTGGATGTTTGAAATCGCCCTTACCCTGCTCCATTTTGAACGTCCCCGTTGTTGCAATAATCTGTGTCCTTCAAAACCGCTCACACCTTTTTGTACCACGTCAGGACTGCTTAATACACGCGCTTTGTAAACAGTTTCCTTGTCACTCTCTTGAACAGTATTTTTGTTTGCTTTTGTTTTAAAACATCTCGTGTCTCATATTCGAGTATTGCTTTCTTATAATGGTGTGCTTATTTTTTAATATTTATATGTGAAATGAAGGCAAGCTTTAATTATAAGTTCCGGATTTGTAGCTTTATGCACAACAATATTTTGCCTCTTTGGAGATTTGCTTCTCTTTGATGCCGTAAAGAAAATTCCAGCGCATTTAAAGAAACCAGGAATTATTCCTTGCTTCGATGCCCGCATTTCTCTTTTTTAATCTTAGTGCGCAGTACACGATTCTGCCGACATGCGAGCAATAGTTTGCGGGATGTAGTTTTAAGACCATAAGTTTTAACGTCCTCATGCTAATAAACTAGTTTAATTGCGACTTTACGCATTCAGCCAGTTCACAATACCTCAAGGTCAGAACGACCCCTTGCTGAATAAAGATTCACAACCTGCAGCGTTTTTACCACAACAAGTATTTTTCAGTAAGGGGCTAAGCCTCACAGATGAATGGGAAACCACTCTGCAATCTGCCTTCAGGTATTCAAAAAGTGTGCTCAGGGGCAGAGGTGCCGTCAGAGGTCCAGAGGCGCGCCAAGACGGAAATCGGTGAAGGAAAAATAGGGACTGTAATTAGAGCGAGCTCACGCTGACGCCGCCGCCATGATTATTAATAAAGTGCTTATAAAAGCGTACCTTGTAGGACGCGTTTTAGGCCGCAAGTCGGTGGCCGTGCAGGAAATGGGTCCTCAATGATTATGCTGCTTCCTTGCTAACGACCCTATCATTCCATGCAGTGTTCCTAGATTTGAATTTCTTTTATAAATATCACTTCATCCATGTTCTATTCGTGTTGGTATGGGTTCATGGTCCACTTACAACAAAAGCCAAAAGGTATTTGTTGTTCTGCCCATAAAACAAACGTTATTGAAGCACCCTAAAGAGATTATCAAGAGGCAGTGGTCGTCGTGTAATTTTTTATGGAATATAAAACACACGTCAATCATACATTCTGAATTCAAATTACGTTGATAACTTAAGCTAACACTTTCTTTGGCGCGTAAATAGTTTAAGAATGACTAAAATAATTCAAACCTGCTCCAACGCGTAAATCCTCAAGGATTGAGTACTTGCGTAAAATACAGTTCACAGCGCACAAGAACAGACACACTTCAGAACTTCACTGACGCAAGAAATCATAGAAACCTCGAACATTGCCACGCTAGATAGCTTATGTGTTACCCCCCCCCCTTTCCCTTTGTCAGCTTTATAAAACAAAAGTTAGACTATTTGGAAAAAAATACCTAGTGATATGAGGTGCAGTTTGAATTAGCTTTTATATTTAAGAGTAAAACAAGTTGAAGAAGAAGCGTAATACAGACCAAAGTTGAGAGTCAGCGCAGTGGGTGTGTTCTTTCTTGGTGTGAGTGAACTTTTGAAGTGCGTCTGTTCTCGTGCGCTGTGAAGTGTAAGCATGAACCACCAACTCGATCAACCTGAAGTTTTGAGTGGAATACTGTGTAATTGAAGCATATGTACCGCGTTTGTATTACAGTGCTAAGAGCAACAAGCCGAATTACTGAAAGGGGGCAGCAGAAAAGTAAAAAGGGGTACCGCACTCTCTCCTTATGACAGAGTGGTATGGCAGGGGCGAAAGACCCCGTTGAGCCCATTGGACGTGTGTGTTGCTCCAAGTCCGCGTGTTTGCTTGCCACTTGCGCATTTAATTTTTCGTTTCTACTTCACTAGGTTCAATGCCAACGAATGTTCATATCATCGGTTCCTCATTGCTCCTGTATACGTGGCACGAATGACGACCGAAAGCGCGAGGTAACACGTGAGCCGCCCTCGGGCACGGAAACCATTATTGACAGTGTGGGCGCAATGTTTTAAGTCTTTATCCGGTGCGACTTGATAAAAAGCTCGGGCTTGACTCTTAAGGTATTGAAAGTGTGTTTTCCTATGGCAGTCATAACATCGTGCTCGGATCATTTCTTGAATGGAACAGGCAACAAGTTCCCCACTCTGCTCATGATCAAATGGGCCAGGCGCGACTGCAGATTCTAGCTTGGCCAGATGCGCAGCTGCGCTCAGCTGTAAATATCTGTTGCCGTTACTTCCGACACACCCACGTTGGAGTGTCACGTCTTCACGTTTGATTCCAGAAAGGTCAGTTTGGCGTAAATCCATTGCGAGGTAACGATCTAAGCAAAGCCTTTCTGAAGAACGTTAAAACAAAGAACGCTCTTGGTGGGTCCTGGCATCCGGAAAGTCTAATTGCTTTGAATACTGCAGGTAGTAAAAAGTACATTTTTGCTCTGATTTCGGAATGCAGTGTTGTCTACTCATCTAAAGTTTTTTTCTTGTTTTTTTAACTTCGGGTGGATGTATTGACAAAGTTCTCGAAAATTCAACCAAGAAAACATTTTAAACATAATCACCTTTAATTATAATTATTTAGATAATTGGAGTGTGATGTTTGACCGACCAAGAGGTTGTCCTGGGCGTTAATTGATAAATAAAGGCTTTGATTTATAGGGTTCTGATGTTCATATCAAGCAATTGCAGCACAATTACCTCAATTTTATAATTTACAACGCGTAGCAGCTGAATACTTATTCCCGGTTTTGGACGCGGCTGAAAATTGCATAACATTAAATTTTTCTGAGTCGTAATTTTTTACAAGGTTGCATAAGTCAAGTAAATTCAGTTAACCGTAACAGGAAAACTGGATTCTCTCTATTCTGTATATAAGAGCCAGGGCTGGTTGTAATAAAAGAGCTTCCGTAAAATACCGGGAGTGTCCTCTCCTTTTCATTGGAAACTGTGCTAATCTAGACATGGGGGCTTGTCCCATCAAATCGGGCGCTAACGTACAATTTTCGAAATTCCCAAGTTTCTGAAATGTTACTACTGGGTGCTTGAACGAAGTGGGCGCTTCCGCAGTATTTTACTGTACACGTAAATTTCGAGAGATTTTTTTTGTTTGTTTTGCTAATACATAAATTATGACTACCCAAGAAAATACACATGTTTATTTAAATAAATTAAGCCATTAATCGGCTCTCGTTCGCAAATTTCGGTGCGATTTTTGTTTTTTCTTTTGAGAAAAGGCAAATCTGTTTACGTTTAATCTTCGCTTGAAGCGTCCGTAAATAAAACTGCTAACCGAACAAAGTAAAACAAAAAAAAAGATTACGCGCCAGCAAGTTATTACGGTTTGTTCGCGTGTAATTATGGTTTTGTTTTGTCATTTTCATAGTTTGGTTTTATGCAAATGGAGCGTCAGTAATAATAGTTAAGTAAATATTACATACTGCAGATCCAGGAGAGTCGCTGCGTCGAATGAAGGCATCAGTGGCTGACATCAAAAAGGCCTGCGGCTTCGCGTCTCATGAGTCATCTTACGCATTCCATTCGGTAATTATTCACATTATATTTCTTTGTTCTCGAAGGCGCTCAACGACAAAGCAATATTTCCTACGCGGCCTTGTAAGCACCTACAACCATAATATTCCTCAAAGCTCAAAATTATTATCTGGTAACTGTTGCGAGAGTCCCCGATTGCCACAGTTATTGTATTCGGAATAAACAGCGGTAGTGAAAGCTATAATCCCGATCAAAAGTGCTCACAGTGCCTGCTCAACAACATCTCGGGCGCACTTTTGCTATGCCATTCTGTCACGTCATGCCAGTCGAAGCAAGTCCCTCTAGTTGACACTCCATTTGTGGACCCAGAGTGGGTTCGTAGGCTCTCGAAGACAAGGAGTGCTAAGACTTTCCAATCAATGTTCGACTGAGTGCAGCATGAAAGTGCAACTTTGGCACCTACGGCTCATAGTTCGCCGTGCAATCATAAACTACAAGAGAAGGCAGTAGGGAGGGTTAAATGAAGCCCGGAGGACGCTCCGTAATTTCCTCTTATAGCTTTACGCTGTGTCCCGTGTGCGGTGTCGCGAAAAGCGCCTCTAAATAGAAGCGCACCACTACTACCGAGAACAATGCGAGGCCCGAGAAAGCGGACGAAAATGCTTCCCCCCCCCCAGAAGCGATGACCCGGAATTCCGCTGCTTGAGCACGAAGTCGCGGGACACACTCGGCGGCCGTCGCTGCGCTTCTTCTAATGGCGTAGCCCTCGGAAGCAGAAAGGTGAGCGTGTGCAGACGTCTGTGCGTTGTCGCATAAGTGCGGACACACGTGACGGTCTTGCAAGCAGACAGAACGTGCCGGCACCGCGCCAAGCCGTGGCCAGGACAACAGAGGTCACATACGGAGTGATTTCTCTTCGCTTCTCCCTCCTTTCGTTCATGCCTGATTTACGTCACGACAACGACGCTTTCTTTAGAAGGATCCCACTCCCATAAGTACGAGGGTCTGCGCGTGTCTGCTGCACAAGGCACGAAGACAGAAAGCGAATCCCTCGGAAGCGAGCTTGGACATCATGTGCGCAAATTTTGTTTCCTGCCAGTTAGAATAGGGGCGGAATATTCAGCTTCCGGCGTTCATATAGCCTAGGATCCAGGCTATACTTCGATTCACTTAAAGTCCAGACGCAGCCGACGCTACGAGCTGAGCGCATTAATCAGACAGCGTCAAAAGGGCCGCACCATGGTGTTCATCATATTTTTGCACGTGTTCTATCATCGCTGAACATATCATAAACAGAGCAGACCTAGTAACTTGCGCTTTTCACCCTGTTTGATCGATACCATTAGCACGTAGCGTCGGCTGCGCCTAGACGTAAGCTGAAACAAAGTATAGTAGTATAGTATCCACGCTTGCAGTGGTACTGAGGTTGCCAAGTTTTTTTCTGCTGCTGAGGTACACACTGGGGCAAGTGACGAGGCATTCGGTCATCAAAGAAGCAAGTTGGACATACTACACAAACGCTCAAAGATCATGTATAGCAACTTTTAAGCTTTGAGCTTGGCGGAGAAATATCAGTTTAATCACAGTCAGTGATTGGAAGCGCCATGTCGAGTGCCCGTCCTCTACATTGCCGTTACGTGGCACTACGCATGGGCTGCTCTCTTTTTCTTTTTCTTTTCCTGCTGTAGCGACTGACGTCGCAAAGTTTTCGCGTTCCGTACAAAAAGAAGTGACTCAGACGCAAGGCGCTAGCCTCGTATAGCGCATTCCTCAGACGCTGGCATCGAAAAGCGCGTCGTAGCAACTTTGAGACGTGCATGGCAAAACACTTACAACCACGACAGCCACCGGCCGTTTAATTTGTTTTTAGAGCGCTGCTCTTAGGCGCCCGTTTCCGGCTTGAGCGGCGTCGCCGTCGCCGTCGGCGTCGGCGTCGGCGTAACCGTGAGGTCACGTGACCGCATGACGTTCCGGGGGTCCCGTGACCTCCCCCCCCTGAGGTCATCTGACATTCCCCGAGGTCACGTGACCCCGTGACGTCACAGGGGTCACGTGGCTTCTGGGGAATCACGTGGCCTCAGGGGGTCACGTGATCTGACGGGGGCCACGGGGGTGGGAAGGAGGAGGAGGGGAGGAGGAGGCAAGCAGTGACGAGGAGGAGGAGGAGGAGGGGTTATACCATCCCCTCAGTACTCTTCCATCCTCCTCCTCAAGAGCTGCGCTCTAATTCGGCGTTACAGGGAGTTGTAAACGGCTTTCATTTTTTCCAGTTTAGTTTGTTTGGACTGTCCATTCCCATTTAATTTGGGATCCCAAGCTGACAAATGTAGTGCGATGGAAGGAGTGCCATGGATCCGCATGTTTTTATCGATTAATTAGAAAGTTTGACGATAATATCACTTGCTAGATGACCCAAAACAAGTCTGCCAATCAATGGCATGCAAGTGACATTATTACAACACTGGCCGTTAAGGCCGAGGCAATGTCCCACAATAACGCAGAGACACTTCACATTGGGAGTGCCGCGCTCAGGTAATTTAATGTAAAGCACCTGCCTGGACAATCGCTGTGCTACCCCTATCTATATAAGTTGGGTCACAGCATCATCAATCTTTGTATTCGTGGTGATGTTTATTGAAACTCAGCAGTTAGCTAGCGGTTTATGTGTCAACTCCAAACGTTCGACTACGTTTGATATGTTATAACTACTCATACAAATGACAGAATGAGCCAGCTTGCACAGTTTGAGCTCATTCTGCATTAGGTCACCCATATCACTTTCCTTGAAGAGAGCAGTAGCGTACAGTTAGCAATAATAGAAGCTGGGCCCGTTTAGTGCCCACTGAAAGGGCTAAAATGCCGTAGGAGAAGGTACCTCCGGCATGCTAAATTATGAAACAAAATGCCATAGTGCAGTAATAGTAAATGTCGCAGTCCATTACAACCTCTTTTTTAGCAGATTAACGTACACGGGCTTCCCACAAGGCTTTTGTCCTACGCAGGTCTGAACACAACAAAGTCAGCTCTTATGGGCACTCCCTGTATCTCCGCCAATTGTTACAGTAATTTGCGGCCAGCAGAAAAAAAAGTATAAAGAAAATAAACAGAACGGTTACAGAAACCAAACTGGATTTATGCTGTTTGCCTCCGATCGTCATTGTCTTGAGCGGAATCTTCGCAGTAGTTGTGCCGTTACCGAAAATAAGTAACGAAATAGCGTTACTCGTTAGCTTGGAAAAAGCTAACGCGTTACAGAGCTCCGTTACAATTTTGCAAATGTAACGAAATACCGGTGTCGTTACTTGCCATGACTAACGGACGTTACTTTTACGTTAGTTTGTCGTTACTTTGTGTTTCACTGTTAGTATATGACAGCTGTTAGTATATGACTGTAGAGTCTCAACCACAAACGTCTCCACAAGATTGTCGAACACTTCTTGAGAAACGGGAGCTTGATGCATACGGTCGATCTTCCTCTGCTTCAGCAAGGGCGTGTCGGGAAAGTGGGTTGTAGTCTCGGTCTTTCGTTTCTTTGAAATTACCGCGAACTCTGATAGCTTCTGCGAATGAAGGGACTGGCGGAAAAGAAAAACAATTAGGACTGATGCGAAGCACCGCTGTTAATTTCTAGTTATCAGTGGTGTGGAACAACGAAATATTAACTAAATAAACTGCATCACGAATTAGTATAGAAAAAAACTCTCTAAATAAATCGCAAACTTAAACAGATATCAAATAGGCGTGTTTATATATAACTGCCATGATTGATTTACCCTCCTTCTGAAATATACAAGTAAACTAAACTAAGCCATTTTCGAAGACTTTTCGCTAGCTTACATTAATGAGCATTGTGAGATGTAGCTGAAAAACTGCGACTAACAAAACGATCTCGAAAGAAAGGTGCGTTCTTTTGGCTAAGAAAGCTTAACGACGACATTTTAACGGAAAAAAGTAAGTGACATTGAAGAATAACTCACCTTAATGTGCTTTTTTAAAATTAGAGTTCGACGTCCTGGATGTGCTCAGCAGCTTGAGTTTCGGCATACAGAGCAGACATTTAAACAGCAAATTGTCTGACTTCGTTTCCCTCAGTTCAAACATAGCACTTAGCCCGGGCCATAATAACGGAGTTTCGGTGGCCGTTGCCATCTTGCACGAAAAGTGAGTGCGAGATGGCAGTAAAAGGGGCTTTGATAACAAGCGTTCCAAAACGGCCTTGTTGGTTAGAGGCAGACGTTGCATGACAGAGGCAACTGTACAGTACACGGACTGCTCACAAACAACACACCTCATAGCCACACCGGTTTTAGTCACAGTCCGGTTTAGGCTACACAAGCAACGAAAAGAGGACACCGATCGCTTATTATAACCAATAATTATAACCAAAGAAGATTATTGGTGATTATAAACGAAGTATAGCGCCGGCCATACTTTGGTTATAATCACATGCATACTCGTAGTATCTTTACGTGTATATATGATTAAAAAAGGTGGCGAGCGTTTATAAGCTCTTTACCCTAAGTTTCTCTTTCACGTCCAAAAACCATTTTTTTTTTTTCACGCCGGCAGCAGCAAAGTAAGGGCGAAGCAGACGAAAGCCATCACTATTACTGCTACGAATGTGTCTCTCTAGAAGAATGGTACAGTAGCCTTCACACACAACCAGGAACTGCGAGAAGGATAACGCGGGCGCAGCGTCCAGCAATAGATAATTCGGTCTTTGAATGCCAGGGAGTTGGGGGCTAACTGCGATACAAAGAAGGTGCCGTCCGTGGTGGTTACGCAGTCTTTTGTCTAATTTTTGAGGCGCTATGGGAGAAAGGATGCCCAGAGGATTTAGTGGGAGGCGACCTTCTGAACGGGAGTCGTTATCCAGCGAGAGACCGCACCTTTGTACCACGGCGGCAGGGATTCTAAAAGATGGTGACGTCTTTCTGGTGACGGACGCCTTTCAATCCTGCGATAACCTTGCCACTTGTTTTGGTTCAAAGCGTGGGAACGTCAGCGCTTCCAAATTTAGAGTTTATCCTTTCTGTTGTTGACAGAACGAGAATTTATTTATTTTGAAGAGAAGGATTTGACCAGCTGGAGTAGCTAGGGACGATTAGGCAGAATCCTTTGAGCGGCGGCAGACTGTTGCCTTCTGAGCGGATGTCTCTTTCCAGCGAGACGGCTGCTCCTTCAGGGCACGGCGACGGTGGTCTTAGTAGCTTCGATACAAAGACTGCACCAAGGACGCTTAGAAATTCCGCAAAGCGATAATCTCGCGTCTTTTGGGCCCGGTCGTGGGAACGTTGAAAGTGTCTTCCGAGGGAGTTTGAAATGACGCCGTTTATACATAGCTTTGTTGGGGTTTCTTTGCCACTTTTTGTAGTGCGCAGAATAAAAATTATTTTGCTTTCAAACTATCATGCGGCCATTTTTAATCAAAAGTAACGAGTAATGGGTAACGTAATTTGATAGCAGATACCGTAAAATAATAACGACATTACTTTACTCGTTACTCATTTGGGATTCTAACGAGTACGTTAGTACGTTACTAAAAAACTAACGCTTTAGTTCCAACACTGCTACAATATACAGCACTGTGGAAATTGTAAAAATACCTTGTACGCATAATTTCTCACTTTTCAGTACGGTCTATAGTCCGCACACATATCCAAATCAATAGAAAACGAGTTCGTTCCTTTAACCTAACTACCTCGAGTACCTATGACCCCATTTATAATTACCACACGTAAAATGTAACCAATCAATTTAATTAGAAATTACGTTCAGCAAAGCCCAATCAGGGACCCAACGTTCCCACGCCTATCCGGCCCCATTTCTTAAGGGTGGCTTTGGCTATGGCCTCTGAGCAGCAGATTTGTCGTTGTTTTCTTCAATGGTCCAAAAAGACAAACACAAAGAAGGTGCTGAGTTGGCCTCGAAGCGTTGAGTCTTTAATTACAACGTGGTTAAAAGAGTTTTTTTAATTATACTGCCCCCCTCCCCCTTTAGACAAATATATGCCTAAAATTCAAGTTCAGTCAAACATTTCTTGAAAAATATTTAAAGATCACTGTCGACTAGTTAGATTACTTCAAATTTAACTGACTTCTATATCGGCATGTGATAGAAACTCCTCCGAAATTCCCTCCTGGAGAACGCTGCCACCTGCCTTGTTCAAACTCTTTTATTGGTTGATCAGCTTCCTAGCAAAACGTTTACCGTGATATGTCCAGACTTGAGAAGTAATCCATTAAAGGTAACGGATTACCTGTCTTCCGTTACAATTTCAAGTAATTTTGTAATTGCCACGTTACTTTTTTCGAAAGTAATTTGTAATGTAAGTTTGTTACAAAATATTGGTAACGAATTACTTTGATTACGCGTTATTTTTAAAAATATGAGCATAATACAGTAAATGTTGCAATACTAGCAGAACATTTAGCAGCATAAAGAGAGCAAGTTCAATAAAATAGAAAACATCAAAGGGGGAGAATAGACGAAAAAGAACACAATATCTTATATGATCGGTCACTAGAACCACTAGAAAAATGGGCAAGGCATGTACCAATATACGAAAGGCAAAGACCAAGTATGACAAAGCCGAGTAGGCTCTCCGTTGCCTTCCATCGTGTTTTTTAGGAGAAAGCTCTTTGTGTTTATTTGTTTTTGTATTTTACACCGTTTCACCCTTTCCAACTTCTTCGACGTCTCCCGCCGCCCGCACAGCCATCAAACGAGGGTCCGTACCCCCTCGATTCGCGGGTTCACAACTCGCGGAACAGACGATGTTGCCTCTCGCAAGGGGGTCGAATTCTCTTTGTCTTTGATATGCGCTACTGTATTCTAGCACGCTCTTAAAATACGGCTGACAAGCGCCCGGCGCGAGGCTAAGAGCCTCATCTTAGAGGGTACGGACGATAGTCTTTTTGGTTTACTTGTCTGGGTATGGTGGTCGAGTCCACTCCTCACCTTACAGTCAACTGTTAACATAAAAGGGGGGGGTTAGGCCATGTAAGGAGTGCTGGCAGAGAGAGAGCGTAAAAGTGGTGTGATCCTCTATTGTTTTGTGAGACCAATAGCCACACCCTCTCTCTCTCTTATGCCCTCCCCTCCTATGGCCTCCACGAACATTGGTATGAAAGTGAGAACCCATGAACGATCAATAACCCGTAACCGCCACTTCTTTTCTGACTGGTCAAGTTTTCGGTCATGGAGTGTCCGTCGTTATATGTCCATCTCTTAATGAGATGTTCATAATTCAGGGCATTAAGAAGAACGGTAACCTAGAGCTTCAGTGCATACTTTGCTTGCCAAAAAAGCAACGTACATTGCCATCAGCAAGAACAACAAACTCTAATCTACCGAAACATATCAAGGTAAGCTGGGACATCTGCATTCTGCATTGGCTATACATTGTAACGTTAAAACCAAGTTTTCCTTTTCTTGAGAATAACCGAAGTCAAAATGGAGCTTTCGTAGATCTCTTCTTTAGCTCCGAATCTCGTAGCGGAGGTAGACGCTGCTACTGAACATGCGCACCGCTAGCTTTGTCTGCACAATTCCAGGGATCATTTCCGGAGGCTGTAAGGCAGCCGGATAGCGGGTGTGGTTCCAGCTTTCGGTGCCTTGTCAGCTTACATGTAAACGGAGTGCACCTACACTTTCTCGCTTAAATTCAATATTTCATTTTTACAAGGACTACAATAATACGGGCGTATGAAAAATGAAAAGTAGGATTGCAGAACATTTTTGAAAAATATCAAAATTGTTTTTATTGTTTTTTGGATAAGTGTACGGAAAAAAGTAACCTGAAAGTAATTTGTAACGCAACGAGTAAAGTAATCCATTACTTTTCAGCGAAAGTAATTTGTAACGGTAATCCATTACACTTGAGGCTCGGTAATTTGTAATTGTAATCCATTACATTTTTGAAGTAACGAGCACAAGTCTGGATATCTACATACGAAGTGTACGCTCATTTCATTGACAGAAATTGAATTGCCGTGATAAGCTTCCGTAGTGCGCAAGCTATTTATTGGTCCAGATACGCTTTAGATATATTCGTCCAGCGAACGCAAATCCGCAAAGAGGAGTGCGCAGCCGGAGCGAAAGACATTTACATCGACAGGGCGTGCAATAAGATCCACGAGCAGGAAATCAGCCGTACGAGTTTTACGCTCTGCCTGTCGTCTACACCAGATCCCAGCTCCGGAGAGAACTACAGCTGGCGACATCCAAGTCCCCATCAAGACGTGTCAACGCGTACGCTTTGTTTGACGCTTTTTCGTGATGATTGCCTTCACGTTCCTAACATTGCCGATTTGATGGCCCCCAATCGCGTCGGTCGGTGTTTTGTTTTTCTTGATTGATCTTTCTTTCTGCCTGCGGCTTTCCTTCATATTTCAATCTAGTCTTGGAACTATTTGTCAAATAAAGACTGACCCCATCGGTCGCGGACGCTCCCCGCTCGACGCCAATCGCAGCCCCCTGCATTCTCGGGAATAGGGCTGCATCGCCCGATCTTTCTCGTCCCTTGTCTCTGTCATGCCCAAACGCTGATTCATGAGAGCGGTGAACACCTCGGCAACTAGCATACTTCTACGAGGCTGCGGTAACTGCAAGCGCCATAGGAGACTGAGAGGTATTAAGGGGAAATGGTTTCGAGAGCCTTTTTTCATAAAAACAAAACGACAGAGAATCGCTCACTGAAAAATGAGTTCTTGAGAGAGCTGTTTCAATAAGCTAAATATTGATTGAACACTGACGCTAGCTTGGTGGTTTTCCAACGGATAAGAGGGAGTGGTGATGTAAACAAATTAATGCCTCCATGAAATATATTTTATCCATAGCTGCAATTTGTTTTCTATGTAGTTTGCGACGCATAGCTATTTCTCAACGATTCATAGTTGTCAACTATTCCGCAGTATAATTGCATATCCATTACCGCACTTAAAAAAAACAAAAAACGTTGGAGTCTAAAATTGCAATAACACTTACTGAAATTCACCCATTCCCTTAATAAGTTCCAACTAACAAAGAGCACTATTTTAAAATCAGATAATATATATTGATGCAAGTTTCCATCTCCATCTCAAATATGTCTCCAGTAAAGAGAAAGGCACAGGCACGTGAGCGTGGCTCAGCAGAATGTTATTGTCTGTACGAGAACTCGCACATAAAAGGCCCTTTCCAAAGTTACGCGCTTGTGCAAGCATACCTTTGTCTGCACTGCAGATGTTTGCTGAGATTGGCGTGTAGGTCAGTTATGGCTTTTAGTATTGACCCTACATTAAAAAAATGCATCAATAATTCTGGTAAAGCCGGGTAGCACAGAATGTGTCGCGTGTGTATTATGCGTGCGTTATGATATGCTATGCTTGGATGCGGGAGCTTTGGGTAGTTTCGGATGCGCTGCACACACAACACAATCTTGCGATCTCCGGGTACAGCAGAATGGTCGAGACAATTTAACATTTATGGAGATGTAGAGTGTGTCACGAGCATGTTTAATGAAAAGTTTTCCATGGTCTCTACTTCCGTGGTGCGTGCATGTAGGGCCTTGAATTATTTGTACTTGGATTGTAAGGCACCCCTTGCTGTAACTGAAGTAGTCGCGAGGGGAGGAGGTTTATCACGTTTCTTACTTTATCACTTGACTTTTGTTTGTAGTCTTGACGTCATACGCTCAGTGCGTTATCTCGTGGTACTTTGAGTGCGTTAGCATTAGTACCCATATGGCAGCCAGGAAAGCTGACGCCGTCCGTCTGTGGACAAAAGAGTGGAAAGGGAAGCGCGCCGCTGTAGAGAGAAGAGAGTAGTGAAGGACAAAGCCGAGAGGGAGGCGACGTCATGGGCCGCAAGCCAATGCGCGGGCGGATGCTAGGGCGAGTCTGAACTTGCGGGTGTGTGAGAGGCGCATGCATTGGTCTGTCCTACAAAATGGGGTGTGAGCCAAGTACCAGTGCTAATCTAAGTTGGGGGCAAAGAAATAAAATTAAGGAAGATCCATCGGTGGATCCTTAGGGAACACGTTGGCATGACCCTCCGGAAATGCCCACACATCCCCCTTTGGGAAACGTTAACACTGACCCCGTAACAAAGCCCAAAATTGGCAGCAAAAAGTAAAAGAAGATAAAGAGAAAGCCGGAAGAGAAACACAAAACAGAAAACTAAAGGGGTCAGCGTTAGCGTTTCCCAAGGGGAACGCTAACGCTGATCCCTTTGGGTCAGCGTTTCCCCTGCGAATCGCCACGCGTGTGGCGATTCCCATGGGACAGGCTACCGCATTCTCTAAGAATCCACCAACGAATCTTCCTTTAATTTATTATTCGTCCCGTGATGTCGTGAGTCCCCACGGGAAGCTACGCTTTGTCTGAAACCAGTGTTGTAACTAACGCGTTACAAGTAACGACGTTACTGGTAACGCGTTAGTTTTTTGACTAACGTACTAACGTAACTTGTTAGAATCCCAAATGACTAACGAGAAACGCAATGTCGTTATTATTTTACCGTATCTCCTATCAAATTACGTTGCCCGTACGTTACTCGTTATTTTTGACTAAAATGGCCGCATGATTGTTTGTGAACAACATAATTTTTATTATGTACACTACGTGAAAGTGGCAGAGGAACCCCAACAAAGCTATGTATAAGCGGCGTCATTTCAAACTCCTTCGGAATGCACTTTTAACGTTCCTACAGCCGGGCCCGAAAGGCGCGATATTATAGTTGCGCGGAACCCCTAAGCGTCCTTGGTGCAGTTATTGCATATAAGCTGCTAAGATCACCGTTGCCGTACCTGAGCAGCCGCCTCGCTGAAAAGAGACATCCGTTCAGAAGGCATCAGTCTGCCGCCGCTCGAAGGATTTTGCCTCAGTGTCCCTAGCAACTCCAGCTGGTCAAATCCTTCTTTAAAAACAAAAAGAAAAAAACTCGTTTGTCAAGAACAAAAGAGTAAACACTGAACTTGGAAGCGTTGTCATTCCCACGTTTTGAACCAAAACAAATTTGTTAGCGGTGGCCGGGTGCTGACATGCCAAATGTGACGTTGGTTTGTGAAGGTATAAAATAACGTTTATTTTACCGGATAACTTTGATTGCATGAAGAGGTCTATATTCGTCCGTTCCGTGGAGTGCATCCGGTCGTTCTTTTAAGAGCTGTTTCTTCTTCCCAGGCAGTAGCTATGGGCAAAGTTCAGTTCTTCCGAAACAGCGCTCGCGGGACGTCATGTGTTTGAGGACAAATATTGCCAACAATGAATCTTTTATGAACCTGATCAATGCAGTATGAATTTGTTTGTTAGTATTTTTGCCGTTATCGAAATTCTGAAATTTTATTTTTGTATATTGTTTTGAATTTTTATTTATATTGTTGGTTGCTTGCTTGTGCTGTTTGTGCGAGTGTCCAACGTATAAATATGATCTCTACCCCACTCCTCTGTTGTAATGCTCCTGCGCTGCAGAGTACAAATAAATGAATAAATAATCACTTTGAACAAATGTATTGTTGCCGAAGTTTATAGAGGCGTCTTATTATATACAGCTGTCATACACTAACAGTGAAACACAAAGTAATGACCAACTAATGTAAAAGTAACGTCCGTCAGTCATGGCAAGTATCGACACCGGTATTTCGTCGCATTTAAAAAATGGTATTGGAGCTCTGTAAGACGTTAGCTTTTTTCTAAGCTAACGATTAACGCTATTTTGTTACTTATCTTATGGTAACTGGCATAACATTATATTGTAGTGAAGAAAGAAGTCGAATAAAAGCGAGTTTTTCTGGGACTGCCGTAATCACGTGAACTATATCACACAATTAAGTCGATCCATCTAAAGTCTCACAATCTAGGGCAGGTGAAAACAATTTCCCAACATCTTGCTAACATCCTGGAGCTTTGCAGCGGAATAACGGCACTACCAACTATGCCCGAAGAACACGCTGAGGATGACGCCCAACGCGTCGTCCTCAGCGTGACTGTAAAATACCGTCAGCGGGACCCTCCGGCACCCTAAGTTAATGCACATGAGGATGTCGATGGCCTTAAGAACTACGAGCGAGCCAGCCACCACGAAAAATACAACAATTCATTCAAACCGACCAAATTTGTTTTATGCCACAGCGTTTCGTGTGTTTGACAACCATGAGGATTTTACATAAACTCTTGGAATGGATTCAAGACCCTGTTCGCCGCGACTTTCGGCAAACCTCAACATCACAAACAAGCCAGAGAGGAGCTGCTCCGCCACTGCCAAAATCAAGCTGAGTCCTCCACAGCTTACATCGACGAGGTTCTCCACCTCTGCCAGCACGTAGACCTCCAAATGAAGGAGGATGACAGGGTCCCTGAGTTCCTCAAATGAACTGTCTCATAATCTTTTCTCAGTCGTTGCCCCCAAGTCACCTGCAACCGTATCAGTGCTTGTAGAAGTGTGTTTAAAATACAAAGAGCTCGACGGCACACAATTTGTAATGCTTCCTTTCAACCGCCTTTCCAAAATGGCCCACTGGAATTCCAAGAGACACCAGTTTAACTACCTTCATTCGTACGATAATTCGCGAGGGGCTGTGAGATATCAAGGCGCAGCTACAGACATCACACGATGGTGTGCAGCACTCTGGAGAACTATAGAGCCTCAGATTCATGGTTCAGTACGAGATGCGTGCTGCACTGTGACGGGATTTCGTGAACTTGGAGGCACTTGCTAGAGAGGCGAGAACAGTTCAAGAAGGCTTGCTCCTTGAAGCTGCAGTATCGCCCCCACTCCGAGGGCCGAGAACTCCCTAGAAACAAAATGCGCGTGGACGAGACACGACGCGGAAACTCAAATCGGATCGCACATGGCGTATGCGTCCGTTTCGGAGCGCGGTCCATGAGGTAGCCACCCCGGGCTTTGGACCCTTCGCTTATGAGCAAAGTGCAGGGGTAGCCAATGGAAGCTCGGCCAGAGTGCAAAGCCGTAGGGTGGCGCGGCGTTTAACCACCGCGGAGGCGCGACTGGTAACGACAGTCGCGGGAATCATGACTCACCGCAGGTAGTTGACAAACGATGTACCGCCTGACTATAATGATAGGGCAGGTTCCACGGTAATTACCGGCCACAACTCAGGCGTTACAACTGTCACCGTCTTGGGCACATCAAGCGGCAGTGCACGTGGGTAGCGGCTGGTTCCCAGTGGTTCCAGGCCAACGCGGGGGTAGGCGCCACTGATCAGGTCCTCTGAATCGAGGCTGCTGGCCGCTGCCGAGGCCCAGCTTCAGCGTGCCGACGGGGCAAAGTTGTGGTCGACGACTGTGTGGCATGGCCCTGTCGGCGTGTCGGGCCCAGGACACGGCACCTTGAAGAGCTCGTACGTGCGGGTAGAGATCGGTCATAAAGAATATTCGGCACTAATTTAGTACCGGCTCTACTGTTTCTCTAATTGGAGACATTGTGTACAAGGACTGCCGTAACAGAAGCCTTTGCTCGCGGGAACTTGTAACTCCGTTGCGTTAAGCGACAGAATTGGCCGAAGTGCAAGGTACGAAGTGCCTTTACATTGGCCTCGACTCAGACGAAGGTAGCAACGTATCGTTTACTTGCCTGGTGCGTCAATTACTATTATTTTAGGGCAGAATTTGGTCTGCCGTGAGGGTATAATCCTGGACTTGGAGGAACAACGGATATAACTATTGTTTGTTTTCCCCTCGTATTACCTTTGTTGCCCCATCATCCTTGGCGCAGGGAATGGAAGGCTCGCTGCTGGGTCACACCAGGAGCAGGTATTGGCTGCGCGAGTCGTTCCAGGAACGTCGCAACGATAATTGCGTCTTTCGATGGGCCCGCCGAACAGCGACGGATGCTTGCTAACGCCTTGTCTAGACACGCAGATATGTTTACTAAAAGACCGGGACTTACAACTGTTTTACAACATAGGATAGGTACGGGAGAGGTAAGGCCTTGTAGTTGTAATGCAAGGTTACTAAGTGTACGTCAACGGCCTCTAGTCACGGCGCTCGAGGAGATGCTGGACATGGGGGCGGTGTGGCCATCGCAGAGCCCCTGGGCGTTTCCAGTAGTTTGGGCCCCAAAGAAAGACGGCACCGCGTGTCTTTGCGTTGATTACCGGAGACTTAGTGATATCACTAGAAGAGACGCATATCCTTTTCTCTCTTTTGAGTTTATAATGAATTCGCCTGGGGAGCGAGGATTTTCACCACGCTAGATTGTAGCAGGTTTTTTTTTCCAGATGCAGTTGGCACCAGAAATGTACATAAAGAGAGCGCCTCTGTACAGGGAGTTATTTGAGGTTACCCGACTTTCTTTTGGATTGTCAAACTCGCCGTCGAGTTTCTAACGGCTGATCAACATAGTGCTGGGTAATGCGAAAATTAAATTTGCTATGGCCTACATGGACGACGTTCTGATATTCTCCAAGTCGTTCAGCGCACCTAACTAATCTCGAGATCGTCCTAAGTCGAATGAGTGAAGCCGGTCTAACCATTAACCCAAAAAAGGTTCAGCTGGCATCCTCAAAGGTAAATCTCTTAGGGCTTTGCTGTGGAAAACGGCACCTTAAAGCCGAACAATAAGAAATTCAGGGCCATTTTCGATTATTCACCACCGCACGATGCAAAGAGCCCTCAAAAGTTTCGGGGGATGGTTGGCTTTACCGAAAATTCATTTTAATGCGCGGAGCCCACACGACCATTTAATCTGCTGCTCCGGAAAGGCACAAAGTGGGTCTGGGGTCGAGAGCAGGGCGCATGCCTCTTCTCTCGTGAGGGCAATAATGAACACCGCCAGTTTTCGCTTACCAGACCTTAATCGGCATTTCTTTGTACAGGCGGATGCGAGTGACTACGGTGTCCGTGCGGTGTTGCTACAGCAGCACAATGGACAGTTGCGCCCTGTGGCATTCGCTAGGAGAACACGCTCACTGTCGGTGCGCAACCAGCAGAGTGACGGAAAAGGAGGGGTCTCGCCGTGATGTGTGCTCTTAAGAAGTTCGACCTCTATTGTTAATCTGATCGTTGTTCGAGAGGCAGGGGTGTGGCTATCGCTGTGAAAGATAGCATATCATGCTCTATTGTCAGCTGTACTTTCGACGCTGAAATGATTTGGGCAAAACTTATTTTTTCAACGATGTCAATCCTTGTAGGTGCTTTTTATCGGCCGCCTCATGCCGACGTATCACACCTGCTGGCATTACAGGAATTTATATCTGCATCTTACCATCGTTATACTCATGTTATACTAGCGGGTGACTTTAATTTACCACATATTGATTGGGATCACATGCAACCACTGCGGGAGTGTCAGCAGTCTCATTTGTTGGTTGACATTGCTTTTTCATGCAATATGACTCAAGTCGTTCGTAGTTCGACACGTGTTACTAATGCCAGTGAAAGCCTTCTTGACATGGTTTTTGTTTCCTCTAAGATTGCACGACAAGGTGCCCAGTGCGAAATAGTCGAAGGTATCTCTGATCACTCTTTAGTAGTATGCACTCTAACGTTGGCTTGTCAGTTATCAACTACTATCGACATTAAGCGGTACCGTGACTTTAATAATGCGGATGATGTCGATATTTTAGACGTTCTGCAAGAAAGCTATTCGATTTTTTATAATACGTATGATCCTGTTACAAATACTACCAATGAATTGTGGTTACGGTTTAGAGGTATAGTTCAGCACTGCATTCAGAAGTTTGTTCCTTTGCGTATTAGGAGAGTGAAAAAGTTTAACCCATGGATTACACGTGACATTCTACATTTGAAGCGTAAAATACGGCGAGTTCGTAAATTTGGTAATGGGAATAACATCTCGTCTATACCGTTTTTGCGCAGACAGTTGAGGTCTTCTGTTAAAATCGCTAAACACCGTTTTTTTAACGTCACCTTGCATAACTATCTGCTTAGTGATCCCCGAAAGTTTTGGAGGTTTTTGAAACGACAGAAATGTTCTTTCTCGGACATGAAACTGTGCAATATCCTAACAAATAACAAGCAGTTAATTTCAAATGCTTTCAACGAGTACTTCACGTCTATATTTACTGTGGAAACGGGAATAGTTCCAAGTTATGAGAGTTCTAGAATAATGATACCGGACATCAGCATTACTGAAGAGGGAGTTTTTGCGGCCCTCCTTAACCTTGACGTTAGGAAGAGCCACGGTCCCGACGACATTCCGAATGTTTTTTTGTTTAGATACGCTGAATGGTCGGCAAAGTTTTTGCATTTGATTTTTTGCCATAGTCTCAATACGGGAGACGTGCCTGATGAATGGAAAAAGGCTAGGGTGATACCAATATTTAAATCGGGTGACAGTCAATGCGTCGAAAACTACAGACCTGTTTCACTTTTGTGTACGGCTAGTAAAGTTCTTGAACACTTCGTATTCAAACATCTTATAACATTTTTTGAGGACAGTATGTTTTTTCGGGACGAACAGCATGGATTCAGACGGGGTTTTTCCACTGTAACACAACTTGTTCATACGATACACGAACTTGCGGTTGTCATTGATATCGGCGGACAGACAGATGTTATCTTTTTAGATTTTGCGAAAGCGTTTGATCGCGTCTCCCACGACAAACTACTGCATAAGTTACGCTACATCATCAGTAACGAGAACATATTACGATGGCTTGATTCATATCTTACTAACCGTGCGCAGTGTGTTAGTGTTGACTCTGTTTTTTTCCCCCGAGTCACCCGTTTTCTCGGGCGTGCCCCAAGGCTCGGTCCTTGGGCCGCTTTTGTTTTTAATTTTTATTAACGATTTAAAAATACACCACCCCAATGTACAAAGCCGATTTTTTGCTGACGATTGTGTTTTATTTGCGAAGGTAAACAACCCGTCTGATCAAGAAGAATTAAATTATTGTCTATCTTTGGTTCATGCATGGTGCATAAAATGGAATATGGTTCTGAACTGTAAAAAGTGCGTTCAAATGGCCGTGACGCGGAAGAACAACCCTTTGTTTTTTACATATTCTATCAATGGAGTACCACTCGAGACTGTTAAACAATATCAATACCTCGGAGTTTTAATTACCTCTGATTTGTCATGGAGTGCACATATTGAGTTTATAGCTCGTAAAGCAATGCGGAAGCTCTGGTTCTTAAAACGAAATATTAACCTCTGTTCACCTGAAACTAAACTGTCTGCTTATAAAACCATCATAAGACCAATGCTAGAATATGCATGTATTGTATGGGACCCTCATACAAAGCTGTCAATTGATATGTTAGAGACTGTGCAAAAAAAGCATTGCGGTTTGTGTACAACCGTTATGGTTTTATGTCATCCGTTTCAGATTTGTACCCAAGATCGGGATTGAGTGATTTAGCAACCCGGAGAAAAACAGAACGGCTGAAGTTTCTTTATAATATGATACAAGGTAATTTGCGACTGCGTCTCTGTGATTACACTTCATTTAACGAAACAAGGCCCACGAGAGGCAAACACCAATTAACACTTGTCGAACCATTGTGTCGAACCACTTTGTTTAAAGCATCCTTTTTTCCTAGAACCACCTGTGAGTGGAATAAGCTTCCTGAAAGTGTTGTAAATTTGAGACCATTAGATACTTTTAGTGAAGCACTACTCTCGCACTTTGTTGAGTAGTGGCTCTGTCTGTTTGTTTGCACTGCTTCTGCTTGTTTTTGATTATTGTTTTTGTACACCTCTTGCCTGGGCGTTCTACAGAATGCTGGCAGTATCACGAAATAAATAAATAAATAAATAAATAAATAAATATATAAATAAATAAATAAATAAATATATAAATAAAAATAAATAAACAAAATAAATAAATTTAGACGGTACGACTTTGTCATTCAGATAGATCACACAGTACTTACCTTGATTCAGCGGCTCAAAGAATTGGCGGGAAGGCTGGCTCTCTCGGGTACTAACCTTATAGCGCTATTCGTATAAGGTTGAGAACCGAAAGGGCTCGACCATCACGGTTGCGGACGCGCTCTCCTCGGGCGCCCCAGGATGGCGGTAGAGAGGAGGTGACGCAACCAGAGATGAAAGAGGAGCGCGGGGAAACAGGAGAATGTCCCTGGGTGCTGAGGGTGAGGTCCCTCATGGGTGGTTGCGAGGAGGTGAAGCAACCGGCACTCGAAGCAGCACGAGGACGCTGCACGAGAGAGCAACGAATCGTGGCTTGGGGTGACGGGGTGAGCAAAGAAGAGCTCGTAGAGGCACAGAAAGCAGACGGGTTTTTCCAGCAGGTGTTGGGAAAAATTGCGGAAATTGCAGTTGGCACCCGGGAATGCTGGCGGTCGATTAAACGAGCACTTTGATTTGTATCTTCTGGGCAAAGATGGCTTGTTGCTCCGCTACATCCGAACGATCGATGAAGGGCAGAGGGACGATCCTCCCTCAGGGTAGTGACTCTTCGAAAACTATGAGCAAGGCTTATCAGGTACTTTCATGGCTCCGTCCTGACTGGTCATGGCAGCGGCAGCAAGATTTTTCAGAAATTATGTCTAGTGCGTAGACCTGACCCGGGATGAGACAGGATGCACTTCGGTACACACGTAGCTGTGCAGCCTGCCAGAAAGCAAAGCCCTGAGGTGGAAAGCCTATGGGCTTCGATGCAGTCGGTGGAGAGTCACTACCTGTGCGAGATCGTCTCTTGCGATATTATTGGCCCACAGCCGAGAAGCCCGCGGGGAAACGAGTACCTCTTGGTTATTACCGACCATTTTTCAAAGGTGGCAAAGTTGTACCCAATGCAGAAGCTGGTTTCACAGTGGATCCGGGAAAAGCTGCTAGATACTTTCCTACGCCTCGGCGCACACAGGCTGTCTTATTAGTGATAGCGCTAGGTATTTTACTAGTGAAGTGTTCGTAGACTCCTGCTTGGCGCCGAACCTAAAGCGCAAGAGGACGACACCGCACCCTCCCCACGCCAATATCACTGAATAAGTGAATTGGAATGTGAAGTGCATTATGATCGCGCTAACGAAAGACGCCGAGACTGCCAACATGGCAGCGGCGGTCCACCTTCTGCGAAGAAATCTTCCCTGATCTCTTGGCGCCTGCCGCCTTTAGCTCCGCAGTGGCAGCTACCATGGCTGTCCTCACGGTCGCAGCCGCCATCCCTGCACTGGCCGCCACTGGCCCCACCGCCTTCGCCGCCGCTGCCGTCCCGGCGCTCCCGTCTGACCCATATACCAGCGACGAGGACGACATTATGGCGGCCATGGAGGAGCTCCTCGTCAAGGCCCGTAAAGATCAGAACATCAACAAACCTCGTAATCCCGGCCTTGAGGTGTGAAAGTGTGGAGGTTCCGCAGGAAGAAGAGGACGACCGAGCGAGGCGCGAGCGGGGCCTGCTGGGGGCAAGCGCGAGAAAACAAGAAGAATGTTAGGCACGAGGTTAACGCTGCACGGACCAAGAGCTGGAGCGGGCCGTAGGGGTGACGACCGCCAGTCTTTCCCAAGAAGAACAGACAGTCAGGCCGTCTGCCAGAGCACGAGAACAAGAGAGGCACCTGGCAACCGGAGAAATGATCAAAGGAAGTGACGTTTACTTCCAAACTTCCCGTTGTGTGATTCTTTGGGGTGCGAACGGAGCGCAGCCTAATCGAACGGCATTATCCTATTGAACGACCCACAAGTGAAAGACAATCGGACCAAAATGTTTTTATTTTTACACTAGAAAGTCCGAATGATCAATATTACATATCTTTAAGAATATACTAGGGTAATGGAAAGATCCACGTCAGGGTTAAAACACTTGTCATTCATGGTCTGCATCCGAGTCAACGGACGAATAGATGCTAAGTTAGAAGGGTAAAAAGAAACCGTAGACCGATTTTTTCTTCTCCCACCGTTCGCGTGGCGAACCGTCTTTTGTTTCGGTCGATTGCCGTGACCCTCAACGATGCTAAGGAGATACGGTGCTTTATTTCAGTCATATCGGGCCTTGAATAGTAGCCAATCGCGGAGGGAAGGGTGGGCGTCCTAAGACAGGACCGAACACGGTACTCGCAGTGGCGTCACTTTACGCATCACTCGAAATAGGGTGAAGTTAGGGGTTCGGCGACCTTCAATATTTTAGTCATTCATATTAGCACCTGCAAGAACAAATAATTTTGTTCCACATTTTAAATGTGACGTACAGTAATTCCCGCAATTATTTGAGAAAAGTCTGAAAACCGTTGCCCAGCATCTTAAAAGAACAAAATAATATACGCATTTGACGTCTTCTGGCTTGACTCCGGTACGCTGGCTTCACCGGTAACATTAATTGTGTGTTCATTAATATCAGATATCCCAGAAATCTGCTTTAGTAGGATGTATCTCGCGCATATAAATATAAATATTTAGCCAATATGTGCGAATTATAAACGTAGCCTTAGAAGTTTACTAGGTATGGCCGCCTCGAATCTGAGAACGCTGAGAGCCAAAATGTGCACATAAGAAGAGTCATTTTCTATTTGAATAAAACTTTGCTTTCGTAGTGGTTTCACTTTAGAAACCATTCTACTCCACCTATTCGGTAAATAATTTTGGCTTCCGAGAGCCCGCCAAAACAAACAGGCGGAATAATAAAAACCGCCAACATTCCCATAACCGAAGAGACGTCCGGTTGCGCATTTCTTCAACCACGGAAAAAAAATATAACACCGTTGGAAGGTGGGTCGACATTATTCGCCACCCGCTTCCGCAGTGGCAAGTGTAAAGTCTTTGGAGCGGGCCTGTATTCCCTATACCACGCCTTATAGTGTGTGTTCCGGTTGTCATGACAGCAAGAGGAAGTTAATGAGGAAAACTAGATACTCTGCGTCGGTAACCTTTATTTAAGACACATTTTCCGACGCCCACTCTGGGCAGTATTTTAATTCCAAACGAATTATTTCTTTCTATTATACGTCTATACTTGAGAATATATTTTCGGTATAAATTGACAAAACAAATACTCCAGTCTGACTCCACGTTACTAAAATACACGGTGCACCGACCGTGTTTTGTGGAGACATCGCCCTACTCGGTTTACGCTTGTTGTTTAGGGCTGCTCTTAGGGTATAAGGTCAAAAACTAATTGGTAATGCGTCGTTCAGCCGATATGATAGTCGCAAAAATGAACGGCAATTGAAAGACAACTGGTGAATACTTTCCGAGTTATCAACCGTGCAAGAACTGTTATCGTCTTTTTCTAGTCCCGGTCCAGAAGCAGCACGTGATACCTCGCTGGTCAAATATAAACCTTGTAAATTCATTATCCCACCAAGGGGTATTGCTGGAAGACTATAAGGGGCAAAGATGACTTTGTCCACATTTGTAGTGACGGGCCTTCGACGGGGTGGCAGGACCAGCGTGCATATCTCCCAAAGATTGTGTCCACCATATTCAGGGAGACCCAAAGAATGACCTCGAAATCACAAGGCACCATATAGGTACTTGCACCGGCTGAACTTCATACCACCGAGGATTGTTGTCTGGGGCACAGCCTGCGATGGTCGCTACATATGGTGCCGAATACAAGATCAGCCTGCATTTTGGTTCGATTAGGATAACCGGAATTTGGGTGTTACTAAGATTTTCGGTAGAAATATATATATATATATATAATTATGTAGTAAATATTTGTATCTCTCTGCTTTCGTTATGCGATGAATGGAAGCTATGACAGCGTCGCGCTTTACTACTTCCTTTTGTTTAGTTATCCATTATTATCATTTTCGTTGATGAGGACAATGTAGAATTTGTTGGAAATATTTTTTGCACAGAAGGTCGGCTGCTCCCAGTGATAAAAACATGAACACACAAATATCTTTTTAAGGAATTCATTTCAAGTTTTTCGGTGAACATCGATGACTATAGATTTTATTGTTCCTTTAAGACGCAATGATGGCGACTGGACCATAAAATATTGCTTACTTCGTTATAGTAGCTTTGCGTAGCGCTATCACAGGAAATGCTAAGGCATAAGTAAAGTTCAGGGGAAATACATTTGGTTTTACCAAATAATCGCGTGACGAAAAACACTTAACAAAGCACGGTCCTTAGAACGTTTCCATCTACAACGCTGAACGAAAATGCGGAGGTTGAGAAGAATAATTTATCTTAAATTAAGATATAAAATAACTGACCGCCTTTTACCAAACCTTTTTGTCTCTGTCATTCTGTACAGAAAATTGGAGTAATTACATTGCATAGTAAGGCAAGCAAAACAGAAATATTGTCGATCATGGTAAGCCCCCGAGAGCCTCTGATTGGATGCGTCCGTTTCGTTTTAAGAGCTTCTTCAACTGTTGTTGCGAGATTCCCAAGTGACTCCTTATCGGGAGCATGACCCAGTATCTTTAAATATTCATATAGCACACACTATTGCAAGGGCCCTAAAAAGAAGCATATAAGGATCATATAAGTTTTCTTAGCGTTTTTGCGCATCTGGCGGTGAAGGACGTTTCGACGATTTCTTGTAAACATCGCCCCCTTTTCAGAGCATGTCCTCAACTTCCACTACTTCTCAAGTAACAACCCGGTTATACCGTCATTCAGTGTTAAAAATATTGAAACCAGAAACCTCTCGTGTTGAAATGAAAACGATTGCACCCGAGTTGGTAGACAAAAATCAGATCCCTTCATTGAACTTCCAACCGTCATCGAGCTTTTCCGGATGAGTTATAAATAACATCGGCTCTTGAAATCTCTGTTAATAAGAAAAAGTGTCATGGTCAATTCGACATCGCTACTTACCGACCCAGGACTCCTCCACGTTATTGAAGGAAGGAAAAGATAATCTCGCGGACGTGAGCGTGCAGCGGATATCAAATGGAAGACGCTCCCTGGGTGGCTCTCCAGCGGGCTGCCCGAAGACGTCGGAAGTCCAGCCCGACCCCTTCCCAGACAGGATATTGAGGTCCCGCGGCGGTCGCCCTGTCACCGGTTACCCCCCCCCCCCCCGCCTTTCCCCCCAGGAAACGCCGTTTGGGGACAGTGCTGCGGCCCCGCAACTATGGTTGGCCTTTGTGTACTCATCTCCCCGAACCTAATTCCCTTAGTGGCTTCGTCAGACGCCCTGGGCCTGCACGACTCTCTTTGTTTTCTGCAAGGCGCCACGCAATGACGTCATACGGAATGTTTGCGCGGGACCCGCGCCCTGTGTCCTTTTGGTGCTCTCATTTTCTGCATTTGGTCTCGGGCAGCCATATGGAGGTTCAGGATCTGAGTGCTCGTAAACTCAACAAAATTGTAGCTTGAACCTCCTCACATTGTCAGGCCTTTACACGGTCGCTGAAAGATGTAGCTCTGTAATTTGTTTTCATTACAAATGTATATGATATTGAAAGGTTTACGTTAATAACACGCGTTACTATTATATTAATATTATGGCGTTCAGGCTAGCGTTACAGTGGCGTTGTATACCAAAATATTTTTTTCAGAGAAAAATTTTTTTTTGGCTTTGTATAGATACAAACTCGTATAAGCTGCATAAATGTATAGGTTAAAGCCTCAAATGCCATATGTTTTACAGATAGCAGAAATAATATAAGGAGTAAAAGCAATCACTCATAGGCCAACTGTTTGGAACTCTCCGGCATTTTTAGCATTCATTCTACGGAATTTATAAAGAAATACAATTGGTCACTTATTTTCTCTATGCTTGACCGCAATTTAACCATTGCAAAGTAAGCGAGCTTTATCGTTGCAGATGTCAAATTTACTAACACTTATACATATTACTAGCAGGATAATACTGTCCTTATCACGTGCCCGCAAAAATTGTATTGGTTTATATTATCCGGTGCAAACGAGCATAGCGTTTTGTCTGAAACCTGTGCTCCAAGAAGTCCAAGAGAAGGTCCCAAGAGTGTATCAATCTCCCCCCCCCCATATATAGTTGCGTGGCATGCTGCTCAATATATTCTTATGCCTAAATTCATCCAGGCTTTTTTGCAAAAAATAAGATTATTTTTGGTGGTGGTTAGTTTTTTTGTTAAATAATAGGGTACTGGGCGGTTACTATCTGTCAAGTGGCGACGTTGGTGGTAAAATAATTTATAATTATTTTAGAATGTGACTGAGACCCGTGTTTTCCGCATAGGTGCGCACTGTCCTAAGAATCGTGCGCTGGGCGCTGGTATCGCCTCCTGGCTTAAGCCAATGCTCTAAGCTGAGGGGTATATCCAATGGTATGGTTGCTCCTTTCACAGCCTTGTCACGTTTCGTTTAAAAATAGGCGCAATGAGGTGCACGATACTAGATGGGTTCTCTCCGTGGCAGTACTGATATTCCGCTGGGTCAAGAACAAATTGTGGGCTCCGTACCCAGGAATTTTTTCCATCGTATGCTTGTCCCATCTCTTACCGTATTATGGCAGAGCTCCCAGAGAAGCATACGCATTTAATATACAGATATGGTCATAACAACGAAACGTTACGGCTTGAACAATTTGCAATGCTACTACTCCATTCTATCATGTACCACTAGTCTTTTGCCAAATGTTCAAGATTATGTCGTGTAATCTGCAGGTACCTCAGTCAAATAGGCATTTTGATCTACTGCTACTGCGGATAGTATTCAAGGTAATCGAAGTGTACGGTTTATTAAAGGGTACAGAAACTTGGTATAATTGGGTACATTGAATAGAGTATCTTTACGATATTATGGCAAAATCTGTAGAGTCTAACCTCTAAGATGTGCATTACATCCGAAGACAAATATATTTTGGAGGTACCTCACGTAATTTTTCTAGTAACGGCAAAGTTTAAACGAGCACAATTTAAACATATAACGAATTACAATATTTGCCATTCGACAGCAGTAGTCCAGAAGAATCGACACCGTGCTGGGTAAGGCGGATTCGTCCTCATTTAGACATTTAGAAAATATCCAGTAGTCTGCTGCTGACATAAATAATATAGCAAAGCGTTTTAAATTACAATAATCTGAAATTATAAAACGTTTTTACAATATTCTTGCTAATTATTAATATTAAGTGATTATAACAAGGCGAATTATATTGTAAGGAAACCGTGGAGAAAAAGCCACTTGTATGAAAAATTTCTTGTGTCCAATAAATACATATGAATCATACAAGAAATATAAGAACATGTAAGCACCATGTAAGAACAATATATGAACTATAAGAACATATAAGAACCATGTAAGGAAAGTATAAGAAACTTCTCACAAGTTTCTTCTATGGTTCTTATATATTATCATATATCTTATATGGTCCTTATGTAGTTCTTATATGATTTTATATGATTCTTTTATATCTTTTATGATTCATGTGTTTACTAGACAGATAAATTTCTCAAAGAAATTCGATTTTTCAATAGGAAATGGAAGCACTGCGATCAATACATGATTTATGAGAGGATGATTGTTTGTGTGAATTTCAGATTCACATGCCGAAAGTAATATTTAGGCACGTGCTAAATATTTAAAGTAAATAATTATCCAAATGACCCTGGATACAAACAAAACATAAAGGAAGGGATCATATTGAAATATTCGACTTGATATCACGTTCCTCGAAGAGGGCTGAGTCTCAAGATTTTGCAATAACACCGACTTGCAGTCAGCAACCTTAAATTTTATGTTTCGTCGCCAGTTAAAAAGTCGCTCAATCTAAGAACGTCCTCAGACAAGGCGCGAAGTTCAAATTTGAAATATTGAACGAATGCCTGAAAACAGTCGAGCCATGTCCAATCGGAAACAAGCTTCCTCAAAGATGGCTCATTTTTGAGGATTTGCCATGGCGCGTGCGCAGCTGACCAAGTAGGCAGCGCGTCGGTGGCCTAACGGTTATCGCGCTTGCCTTCCGCGCAGAAAGCCAGGGTTCGATTCCTAGCCGCGGCTACCCATTTTCGTTGACACTGTAATGCGATGTTCTGGTAAATTCCAGAACCGTCTTGCTGATTCAAGGTTAGAATGTTCTACGCACCCAACCTTCTACGCCGAATGCTCTAGAAGCCCACGCGTTTACAAAATGGGCTCCGCGTGGCAAGCAAGGTCAGTCTCGCCCCAGCGTACGATCCTGCTGTTACGCCGCCATCGACGCCCTGCCTACTTTGTTTTGGCAGGGCGTCATTGTTTTTGCCTACTTTGTTTTGGCAGGGCGTCGGAGTTTTTGTTTTGGGCACAAGTTCGCCCTATTAAACTTTTAGTTTCTTCAGTTATCATCGCCTCATCAATTCTCATTCGTGACACTTTCGTGGAGGTGCGGGGTAGAGCTTTCTATGCCCGTGGAGGGTATCCCTCCGAAGACATCTTGGCCAAGTGAGGTGCTCAGCCCCGGAAGGCTACCCCTCACAGAAGACGCCGACGCCCCAGCAAGCCGCCGTACCAAAGGCCGATCCCCGGAATTCAGACCCTTGTAACAGAAACCAAAGAAGAAGACCGCGAGGATGACCATTCCACCCGTCGTTGTCGTACCCGTCGCCACTCGTACGCCCATGTCCCTCCACGGTGAACGTTATGAAGACGTCGAGGACTGGCTACAGCAGTACGAGCGAGTGGCCCAGCACAACCGATGAACGGAAGAACAGCGCCTACAGGGTCTTTACTTCGCGCTCGAAGGAACGGCCCGGCACTGGTTCGAGAATCGCGAAACTTCCTGACCTCGTGGACCGCCTGCAAGGATGCGCTGAGACGGACTTTCACCAACCAGTATCGACGGGAGAGGGCCGAGGTCCTTCTTCGAGTGAGGGCCCAGGGCGCAAACGAGACGATCACCAGTTCTGTTGAGGATGTTCTGCGCCTGGTCGCTCGCGCCAACCCTCAAGCCACCGACGAAAAGAAGCTGCGGCAAGGATGACGTGTTCGGTGGTCTTGTCCGTAACCCTCCAGCCACCGTCGAAGATTTCGTGAAGGAAGCCACAAACATGGAGCGTGCCCTCCTCGCAGGAGCCAGCCACTACCATCGGCACTCGAGCGTCACTTCTTCTTCTGCATTGGGCCACGACATCAGCCCTAGCATCCCCGCCATTCGCGACATCATCCGTGAAGTCGTCCAGGAAGAGCTCCGCAAGGTGCTCCCCGCTGCGGATAGCCCGTCCTCACTATCGCTCGCCGAGGTTGTCCGAGAGGAGGTTCACCAAGCCGTCCAGCCTGAAATTTCCACCAACACGACGACGCCAGAGGAACCAACGTTGAGCTACGCTGCCATGGCCCAACGACCGCCGCAAGCTAACCGCCAGGCCACGGCACCACCCCGACGAGACCCTACGATGCCGTAGTATCCTCGGCGTCAGGAAGGACAGGTCCAGTACGTCCGCTGGAGCAACCCTCGCCGTGGAAGACCGACATGTGGCAAACGGCCGACAGGCGACCGGTGTGCTACCACTGCGGTGAGGCTGACCACGTCTACTGGAGGTGTCCATACCGTTGAATGGGCCTACGAGGGTTTGCGCCGAACGCCCTCGTGACATTGAGGAATACCTCCGACGACCTCTTTCCCCGGTGCCGACTCGACCCCGAGGTTCCCGTTCGCCTTAGCCACGACTCGCGCTCTCATCCTTCCGCCGCTCTCGTCGGGAACACTAGCCTGTCATCCATCGCTTCCCGTCGGGAAAACTAGGCGTGGCAATGCCGGGAGGTGGTGTTGCCAAGACGAATGATGCCAAAATCCTCCAAGATCGTCGGAGCACTCCCACTCTAGCGCCGCAACGCCCCAAAACGACGTTTCTGCAACAGTGTCGAATAACCTCAACGTTATCATCGACGGCCACGACTCGACGGCACTCGTCGACACCGGAGCAGACTACTCAGTTTTGAGTTGGGGACTCTCTCGTCGCCTTCGGAAAGTTACGACGTCGTGGGAAAGACCGCAGATACGGACCGCCGGTGGACATCTGATTACACCTGTCGGCAGGTTTACTGCTCGAGTTCAGATCTACGGTGGAACCTGCCCTGCGAAGTTCGTCGCTCTGCAAGACTGTTCGAGGGACGTCATTCTCGGAGTGGAATTCTTGTGTGAGTACGGCGCCATCATCGACCTTGCGGAGAACAAGCTGACGCTTCGGAAACCAGTTACATCGGCGGAAGATCCCAAAGCGACGATAGCTACAGTGCGAGTCCTCACCAGTCACGTAAACCTGCCGCCGCTGTCGAGTGTCTTTGTGCCCGTCGGGACCGAAGAAGCCACCTGCGGTGTAGCACTGTTATAAGGAAGCGTCCAACTTCTCCTTGGGCGAGGGATGGGCATTACAAGAGGAGTAACCGAGCTCCAGGACGGACGTACCGTAGCCCTTGTCACCAATTTCCGACATGAGTCGCAGCACTTTACAAAGGGTACCGCTGTGGGCTACGTCGAGGAAATTCAGGACTCAGCCGCGATCGCCGTGATCTCAGAAGACGCCTCTCCGACGCAGCACAAGAAAACCACGCCGTCAGAGCTGGACATCGACCCATCCCTCCCCTTCCCCGCCGACGATAGCTGACTGACCTCCTCGCCGAGTTCAATGAGTGCTTCACCACATCATCAAAAATGCGCCAGACGACGGTTACGAAGCATCGAATAGTTACTGATGACGACGCACTTCCTGTGCATCGGCCACCGTACCGAGTCTGTGAAAGAAAGGGAAGCCATCCAGAAGCAAGTTCAGGAAATGCTTGATGACGAAATCGTCCAGCCCTCAAACAGTCCGTGGGCTTCCCAGTAGCCCAGGGCCCGTTTCCTCGAAGCGCTAACCGCGGCTAAAGTTAGCCGCAGTACCTAGGAGAGGATTTTGAAATCACGTGACTGGCTCGGAAGGGATGCGGGGAAACATGGCGGTGTGCCCCGGTGAGTGACCGTGCCGCTCGCTTTGGAACTAATATGTCCTTGTAGCTGCAACATCGGGCGCGTTAGTCAGCAACGAATGGTGCAGGAGGCTTTCGCTTTGCCTTACCTCCCTTAAATTGCAAAGCATGAGCAATGACCTCGCCGCATTTTTTAGATAGTCTTTCGATTCTAGCCATTCCTAAGCCTAAATGAACGCGATTATTGTCGGTATGGCAACGTCTTTGGAAAGCGGATTGGGTATTGATAGCACACAAAAGCAGACAGCGTCCCAATAGACCTTTTCCTAAATTTCCCAAGTACCGAGGTGCATGTTACGAGTGTAGTTACACGCGTCGCACCTGCTGGCGTTTGTAGTAGCAATTGTTCTAAACCAAAAAGTCTAAAACAAAATTTGCCTGGCACGCGCTTTCGTCAAAGCCTTTTTTATGATTCTTTACTTCGAATATTTTATAAGAGGAACGCCAGCGCGCGCGAACCCTAGAATTACGCTTCCAGCGTTCTCCTCGATGCTTAGGTAATTTAGGAAGAAGGTCTATTGGGACGCTGTCTGCTTTTGTGTGCTATCAATGGCCGGCCGATTGGGGCAAGGCAATCCACTTTCCAAAGACGTTGCCATGCCGACAATTATTGCGTTCATTTAGGCTTAGGAATGGCCAGAGTCGAAAGACTATCTAAAAAATGCGCTGAGGTCATTGCTCATGCTTTGCGATTTAAGTGAACTAGGGCAACGCGAAAGCCTTCTGCACCATTCGTTGCTGACTAACGGACCCGATATTGCAGCTACAACGACATATTAGTTCCAAAGCGAGCGGCGCGCTCACTCACCGGGGCACCGCCATGTTTCTCCGCATCCCTACCGAGCCAGTCACGTGACTTCAAAATCCCTCCCCTAGGTACTGCGGCTAACTTTAGCCGCGGTTAGCGCTTCGAGCAAACGGGCCCTGGTGAAGAAGAAAGACGGAACCCTGAGGTTCTGCGTGGACTATCGCCAGCTGAACGCAGTAACAAAAAAGGACGTCCATCCGCTGCCCCGCATCGACAACGCCCTGGATCGGCTGCGCCACGCCCGTTACTTTTCGTCGATGGACTTGAAGAGCGGGTACTGGCAGATAGAGGTCGACGAACGAGATCGCGAGAAGACGGCCTTCGTGACGCCGGACGGACTGTATGAATTTAAAGTAATGCCGTTCGGACTGTGCACAGCACCGGCAACCTTCCAGAGCGTTATGGACACTGTCCTTTCCGGCTTGAAATGGCACAGCTGTCTCGTCTACCTCGACGACGTTGTGGTGTTCGCGAGCGAATTCTAGGAGCACCTGAGACAACTGCGGGCCGTGCTACGGGCCTTCAAAGCTGCTGGGCTGACACTCAAGCCTTCCAAGTGTCGGTTCACCTAGGGTGAGCTGAAATTCTTGGGCCACGTTGTGAGTGCTCATGGTGTAAGCCCTCATCCTGCAAAGACGTCGGCTGTCGCCGAAATCTTGAAGCCATCAGACAAAAATGCCGTCCGAAGATTTCTTGGGCTGTGCGCCTACTAGAGGCGTTTCGTTCGTGACTTTGCGCAGATTTCTGCACCGCTGACGCATCTGACAGAGGATGACGTGCAGTTCCAGTGGGGAGAGGAGCAAGAACAAGCGTTTGACGAACTCAAGCGAAAGCTCCATTGCCCCCTATCCTCGGGCATTTGGATCAGTCTGCGGAGAAAGAAATCCCCGCGGACGCCAGCAATACCTGTCTCGGTGCGGTACTCGTTCAGCGACAAGAAGGGGCAAAGCGAGTAATCGCTTACGCAAACCGGGTGCTGTCTAAGGCAAAAAAAATTATTGAACGTCCGACAAAGAATGTTTTGCCGTCATCTGGGCGATAACCAACTTCCGTCCGTACTTGTACGGGATCCCGTTCCGCTTGGTCACAGACCACCACGCCCTCTGCTTACTCGCAAAGCTCAAGCATCCGTCAGGACGCCTCGCCCGCTGGAGTCTTCGACTGCAAGAATTCGACGCAACCATTGTGCATAAATCCGGCCGCAAGCATAATGACGCTGACTGTTTGTCTAGGGCTCCAGTCGAACCTCCCATTGCCGGCGCCCACGACGATGACGACGCCCGTTTTCTTGGCGTAGTTACCGCTACCGTCATGACGGCACTTCAAAGCGACGACACGGAACTTCGCTCTGTGATCGACCACCTCAAATGTCGAGGAGGCTCAGTCTCGCGGGTCTTTTGTCAGGACCTATCGAGCTTTGTCCTGTGGCGAGGCGTGCTCTTGAGAATCAATTTTGGAACCAGCAAAACTCCCTGGCTACTGGTTGTCCATAGCAGCCTCCAAGAAGAAATCTCTCAAGCCTGCGACGACGACGCAACGGCTGGACATCTCGGCTACAGCAGGACCCTTGCTCGGATTCGTGACAAGCACTACTGGCCAAACCTCCCTAAGACTGTTCATCTGCACACACGGTCATGTAACGAGTGCCAACGGCGTAAGAAGCCTCCAACGACACCTGCGGAATTCCTGCAACCAATATCGGCCCCAACTACGCCATTCCAACAGAGTGGAATGAATTTGCTTGGGGCCTTCCCGCCGTCAACGTCGGGGAACCGCTAGATAATCGTTGCGACAGATTACCTCAACCGGTACGCGGAGACGAAAGCCCTTCCGTCAGGAACAGCGGTGGAAGTCGCCAAGATTTTCGTCGGATTCATTCTCGTTCGACATTGCGCCCCCGAAGTCTTGATAACCGCCCGAGAGTCATCGTTCTTGGCCCAGCTTACTCAAGAGATCCTTTGGCTCAGCCACACCAGCCATCGTCGGACCACCGCGTAACATCCGCAGACAAACGAGCTCACGGAGCGGCTCAACAACAGGATCGCCGACATGATCTCCATGTATGTCAACGTAGAACACAGGACGTGGGGCGAGGTATTACCATACGTCACGTTCGTCTACAACACCGCACTTCAAGAAACAACTGGGTTTACACCATTCGAGCTTGTGCATCGCAGAAAAGTGACGACCATGCTTGACGCGATGCTGCCCCATGAGCAAGTGGATGACCGATCCGACGATTCCCATGCAGTCAGGCAGAGAGCACAAGAAGCACGCCAACTAGCCCGCCTTCGAATCCACGATCAACAGCGTGTCGACGCCCGCCGGTACAATCTTCGTCGCCGCGCCGTCCACTTCCAGTTCGGCCACAGAGTGTGGGTGTTGACGCCGATTCGTCACCGCGGTCTCAGTGAAAAACTGCTGACGCGCTATTTTGGGCCTTACAAGATCATCCGACGCCTCGGAGATCTGAACTACGAAGTTCTTCCCGACGGAACACGACCGTCAACAAGACGTCAGCCGCGACCCGAGGTGGTGCACGTCGTCCGGCTGAAGCCGTATTACGAACGATAGAACTTTGCACTCTCGTCGACGAGTGAACTGTGAACTGTGAACTGTGACCTGTATATGTGGTTCGCGATTCTGCTGTCCATTTGCTGTGAATTTGTATTTTCGTTTTTTCTGAATTGCGACGATGCCTTTTTTTTTAAAGGGGAAATAATGCCGCGCGCGCAGCTGATCAAGTAGGCAGCGCGCCCGTGGCCAAACGGTTATCGCGCTTGCCGTTCGCGCAGAAAGCCAGGGTTCGATTCCTTACCGCGGCTACCCATTTTTGTTGACTCTGTAATACGATGTTCTGGTAAATTCGAGAACCGTCTTGCTGATTCGAGGTTAGAATGTTCTACGCACCGAACTTTCTACACCGAATGTTCCAGAAGCCCACGCGTGTACAAAAGGGACTCCGCGCGGCGACGGTCAGTCTCGCCCCAGCGTACGATCCTGCTGTTACGCCGCCATCGACGCCTGCGAGGCTCTACTGTGATCTTCTGTTTCCTTTTTGTTTTGGGCGCAAGTTCGTCCCATTAAACTTTTAGTTTCTTCAGTTATCATCGCCTCATAAATTGTCATTTCTGACAATATGTGTTCATTAGACACAGGAATTTCTCATAGAAATTAGATTTTTCAATAGGAAATGGGATCACTGCGATCAATGCACGATTTGTGAGAGGATGATTGTTCGTGTGAAGTTAAGATTCACATGACGAAAGTAATATTTAGGCACGTGCTGAATATTTAAAGTAAATAATTATAAAAGTGACCCTGGATACAAACAGAAAATAAAGGGTGTGATCATATTGAAATATTCGACTTGATACCACATTCCTCGAAGAGGGCTGAATCTCAAGATTTTGCAATAACACCGACTTGTAGTCAGCGCCCTTAAATTTGATGTTTCGTCACCAGTCAAAAAGTCGCTCAAATTAAGAATGTCCTCATAAAAGGCGCGAAGTTCAAGTTTGAAATAATGAACGAATGCCTGAAAACAGTCGAACCATGTCCAATAGGAAACAAGCTTCCTCAAAGATGGTTCATTTTTGGAGCATTTGCCATTGCAGCAGCTTGTAATCAAAATCCCTGAATTGTGTATTTCTTCACCTGTTAAGACCTCGGCCGATCTCGAAAAGTTCCTGGTACAGGCGCTTGTCCCCAAATGTCCAAAGATTAACGAATGCGTAACAACGGCCGAACCAACACCTATTTGTGACCGGTTTTCTAAAAAAAAAAATTCACTTTGAAATATTGTTTATAGCACAGGATGCGCCCGAGGCTTGTAAATTTTATATTCCTTCTTTAGTTGTGAACTGGATTGTCATCAAAAAGTTCCCTGGCGAGGCGCGTGTGCCCAAACTTCTGAAGACGAATGAATGCGGACAAGCGGACGAACCATCCATATTTTGAGACCGGTTTGTTTCTCAAAAAGGTCTGAAATTGAAAAAATTAGCACAATACCAAGATATGCTTGAGGACTCTAAATTTTATATTCCACCTTCAATTAGAAACTAAGATGTCCTGAAAACGTTCCCTGGTGTGGCACGGGTGTCGACATTTCAAAAGGTGAAGGAATGAGTAAAAACGGACGAACCAACTCTACTTTCAGACTGATTTTCTCAAAAAGTATGCATTTTGTAGTATTTGCCATGATATTAGGATGTGAACGAGAGCTTCTAGTCCCCAAACAAAACGCGGGGGCCTAAATAAAAAAAAACTAAAATAAAAATGAACGCACGAGTAAAAACGGAAGAGCCATCCCCACTCTAAAGTCGATTTCCAAAAAAAAAAAAAATTTGAAGTGTTTGTTGTAATATCTGAATCTGCTTGAGGACTACAAATTTTATATTCCGCCTTTCGTTGGGGAGGTGGTTGTCCTCAAAAAATACCTTAAAAAGATGTCGGTGCACAAATTAAGCAAAAAACTGTTCGACAATGAATGGGATTTATCTGATGGAAATGCGTTAGCATTGGTTCTTTCGCACGATATTTTCACCCCTCCTCATTCGTTTAAGACCCTTTGCCATTTGTTTATCACCGCATTCCTGTCGCTTTTTTATGCCTTTCCTCTTCGCTTTCCGCAGCACGCTTCCGTCGCCTTGCCTCTAGCATGGCATATAAGACCCTGATTTATGAGGAAGATGGGAGCCGAAACGCAATACCTAACGAAGAGCAGACGACAAAAGCTCGGGAATCCCGACGAAGGTACGAGCGCGACGAGATCCAGTGCTGTCACGTGACAATAGCGCCGGCAAAACGGAGGTCAATGTAGCCTGCGGGGACGCCCGGCGTCGCCGACCGGTAACGCCGTTGCCACTAGAATGGTCAGGCCTTAAGGCGTTTCCTCTGCCTCGGCCTGGCGTCGCCGACGCGTGGCGTCGTCTTTCTTCCGCCGTCGCTCTTGGATACGACCAGCCACATCACTCGTAGAAAGAACCACATCCATTGCCGGAGCAGAAACTGAGCTGGACAGCATTTCAAAGCGGCGCGGCGCCTGCTTGTCTCTGGCTCCCCACCAGCTGTGTGAAGCTCGTATTTATCCGACGCGCTGATGTCAGCACGCGTCACCCTCTCCCTCTCTCCCCACCAGCGTGGTGAGACATTGCATCTATAATCACGATGTCTGCTCACCACCCCACACTCCTCGCTACATCATGCATGACGTTGACAAACGGGCGCATGGACTGACAAGGCTTTCAGACGATGATACTCGGTATTGGTTGATCTTTGATGACTTGGAATGATGTACCCGGATGATAAAATTACCGTCCGGATTTTCGCACCGGCAGCCATGCGCCTGTTACACGAGTGGTAACTTTAGCGCACCACCGCTTTGCCATTAGCTGCAATTCGTTTCTAAACTTGACTGATTTAGTGGCTTTTGATGATGCTCAGCAATTTTATGCTTCGAACCAGATTTGTAGATTTCTTTAGAAGTGTTCGTGTTGCAGGCGCCAGCACTGATAACTACTCTTGTAGCATGAATATGCTCCTTGGTGCTCGGGTAATTTAGCGAAACATCTATCAACCATTCCAGAAAAGGTCTTCTGGTAGATGCCATTTTCAGCGTTCGTGCGTGTGGCGCCTACTTGGCTCGCCTTCCGAAGCGTTGAACATGCGTGTGCTGGTCTGTGACCTAACATATGTAGACTGTGATTCGCTTAAACATTGAAATGTACGGAATGGACTGAACCGCGTTCGTGGAGGCCAGACGGCAGGTTACTGTAAATGAAGATCGTTCTATAATAAAGATTGAAAGAACTCTGCAACAACAAAGCCAAACATCAATGTTCAATGAAAGGTGCATAAAATACAAAAAATACACTATTCATTTCCAAATAAAGAATATTCGGTTCACGATACAATAGTGCGTAATGAAAAAATTGCATCATAACAGTTTTAATTCAATATGATTTAACCAATATCTACCCCCAAAATAGCGCCCATATTTTTTTTTATTTTTTTATTCTTGCAGCAGAAAGCAATGCGTTCAATCACTCATCCGCAAGCGCACAGCGCACAAGCGCAATTCAATAAAAATATTTTTATTACGTTTTGGTATTGAAGCGGCAAACTTACTCGCCTCCCCTCAGCGACATTAATATTATAATAGTTTTATGAACTTTTCAACCTCATATAAAATTTCTCTGATATTAAAAATAAATAGAGATGTTTTCACCGCATCTTTTGCGAGAGCAAATCGCATGCCATACCATTTGACAAACAAACCAGGCAGCGCCTCTGTCATATATTAGTGGAGCTCGACATCTGCTCTCTTATCCTATAGTACCCGGCACGAATAGCAGTGTGTCGAAAGTAATGTGGAAACTCAAACTTCAACATCGTTTAGGCGTTTCACTTCTCGTTTTCAACAGATCGGCCGGTTGAGTGAAACTCCGAGAGTAGCCCGAGTTAGGTTCAATGTTCGAAGAATATATATATATATATATATATATATATATATATATATATATATATATATATATATATATATATAATGATACATATGTGTGGATGCATATATATTGTATCGCAATTATTTCGGGACACTTGTATATATATATATATATATATCAGATATATATATATATATATATATATATATATATATATATATATATATATATATATATATATATATATATATATATATATATATATAAACGTCCCTGAAACAATTGCGAACAATAAATGTCGACTAGTGCCAAAATTCGCACTTTTTATCTCGATATTATGAGCACTCCTCTTTGTAGTGAGATCGTAGTGGTCACAGCCGGCTTGACACTGCGATTGCCACACTTGAAGCTGCTCCACGTGCAGAAGGATAATCAACTCTTAGCACGCGGCCCTAGAGTATTCCGAGCTTAAGCAAGAATGTTTCATGTGAAACTAGTTCTCTCGTCACACAGCTCGCACAAAAGCAGCTTGACGTAACTGGCCACCACTGCTGCCAGGGGGCGCATTTTTTTCACCTACGGAAAATAGGTTAAAAAATAAGCATTTTCCGGCACTGCTCGTATCAGGCACGTAACAAGGATTTTGATTTGCGGGGGCCCACCCATGACAAAATGCTGCATGAGGGGGAGGGGGAGAGGAGGTCCCAACACAATGAAAGACTCCCCCTCTCCCCATGGCTACGTGCCTGGCTCGTTTAATCTACCGTGGAGCACAGATTGCTACCTAATTGCAAAGTAACTTTCAATCTTGAAGCTTCGAAAACAATAATCTGGATCGCTCGCGATCCGGAAAGCCGCTTGGCGGCTTCCCGTGTCGCTCATAGCTGCTTCCTTATGCAATAAAACCATGGGGCGAATCCGGGGCCACCGGTTAGCCTTTTTTTGAGGCGCGTCCATACATGCGCTCCTCCGGAGGGTTAGAACGCGCGCCAATATTTCGAGTGTACACAGATGCCACCAAGGGTATAGAGATACCACCTCGCGAGATTTGCTTGCTGGCTGGCTGCTTGCTGGGGTGCGACGCCTTTCCGGAATCGACGCCGTTGTCTTCGCGTTTTGCTTTTACACGCAGGTAAGGCCCGAGGCGCTTTTAGCGCTCCACCACGCGGTGTTGCGGGTTTGTATTCGCCGTAAAAACTTGCCGCCTTTTGTTTGCAGCCAAATATTTATCGTCAGATGCGCGTAAAAGTTGAAGGTCAATACGCCCCGTGGAACATATAAGTTAACCAGAAGCGCCTGATGCAAATTTGCGACGACGCTCTTGATCACCGGGCTCACCTGATTCACTCTTTGGGTAGGGCTGGGGTGATATCACACCCAGTGTGTCGACCTCCAGTGATCAGCACCCCTGTCTCAGGACGCCCGGTTGAATGGGATCAAACCCCTCGCAAAATCTGGCTCTCAGCCTTTTTTGAGAGAGTCCTTGGCGTCATGAACTTGCGCGATTGGATTGCACAGGAGTGCGGCTAGCTCAGGGACTCAAACTCATGTCCCCACGGCTAGTGACGAGACAACGATTTCGACGCCCCGGAGGAGAGTCCGGCGGTTCGCTCTCGAGGCGCCATTGACTTTCATGTTCCCTCTGAAGACTTCGTGCCCGCAATCCATCTCTAGAGGCATGGAGGTAGGAAGAAGAGGAGGCGATATACGGACTCAAGCCAGCCAAACGAGACAATCCGGGAGTAGAGGTCGGGGTCGGTGGGAACGCCCCCAGGGTGACCTAGACAGCCGTTGGCGCCAAATCAGGTGTCTCTTTCGTCCAATGGCGTCTTTTGGTTTTAGTCATCGTTAAGGGCGTGTCCCCTCAAACCGGAAGTTTCCCGGGCTTCACCTCTGGTGGCGACATGTCACCTCCAGATGCTTCCTACCTCCATGTCTGGAGGGCTCTAATGTCCTTGTCAGTGAGGAGTTTGATTGGAAGAGGACGAATGCCCACATACAGTTTTAGCTAGTGACCAAAATGAACGCCTTCTGTATACTCTGTCTAAAAAATCTCGTTCAGTGATATCAACATCGTGGGTCCGAAAGCGTAACTTTCTAAGACGCGTATAGTTAGCAAACAAAACAAAACAAAGATGAAGGAGAAATGCATTACACTTTTCAAAAACAATCTCACTCCCAAGTTTTCATTAAGGTCGCAAGAAACTCTCCTGATGGTACATTCTCAATATCTATCTTAAAATGTACTATCGGGGAAAAATGAAATGCGAACAGAGGAGCGTGCTGCCGTACAGGCTGCGCCACCCGGAAGTGAGCCTAGGGCGAGGGTGCGTGACCTACTCCGATGTGTTCACGTCTTCGCTCGGCGCTCCCAAGCTTCGGCAGTGCGCCTCTCAGTGCGCTGAAAGCTAACACCGCTATCTTTGCTGGCTCAGCGCGTGCGGTGCGAAGAAGCTCGGCCCACGCGCCGAGCAGACAAAGATAGCGGTGACAGCTTTCAGCGCACTGAGAGGCGCACTGCCGAAGCTTGGGGAGCGCCGAGCGAAGGGCGTGAACACATCGGAGTAGGCCACGCACCCTCGCTCCTAGGCTCACTTCCAGGTGGCGCAGCCTGTACGGCAAGCCACGGGCTCCTCTGTTCGCATTTCATTTTTCCCCGATAGTACCTATGAAAACTCACTCTTTTTAGTATTTTTATTTTGGCTTTGTTTCTGATTTTGTTTTGTTTTGTTGAAAACATCAGTGAGAAACTTTTGATATATATTACGCGAATATTCTTTCAGAGCTAGGCGCTTAATGCTTCTCCACCTCTGCGCTCTTTACCTGTTAATTCAGCTGAGCATACATTTTCTGGATCATAAGCAGGAAACAAATACTATTTCTAAATAGCCATCATGCCGGTAGAACACAACGGTCTTGACGCAGTTCCTAACTGAGATTGACGCATTGCCACAATACAACCAGGGTACATGGGGCATATATGTACTGAGGAAGAGTTTCCGAGCTGCCGGAAGAAGAAATAATTCGAAGGCAGGGTGATAGCGGGCACGTTTGAGTGCTTGGACGTCCATGACAGCTCTGGTGACGGCAAGGGAATAATTTCAAGGATGTTCATAAGGGAGAGTTTTGGAATCTGCAGAACTCATGTTGATGGAAAATGACTCTAAAAGTGTCCCTGTGTCTACCAGAAGGAAGAACTTTCAAGGCACAAGTCACTGCTATATATCGCCACAGCTGTGCAACTCATGAAAGCAAACCAAGAAATTGATAAAAAATAAAACAACAACTGGGATGTACCACTGAGCATGACGTTTTATGGGGTCACGACATGGTAATTGTCCTAGAAGTAATATTTGTTTTAGCCTTGAGTTCGTCTTTTGATAAGCCCCCGGCGGAAATCACAGTAATTGTTTGTCCGTCGCCCTGCAGACATGTAGACGCACGGTTAGTTTTAAGAGCGAATGGTGTACATTTATTCATACGCCACGCGCAGTCATCAAGGGGTTAAGAACCCGGTAAGGCTAGAAATAAAAGCAAATGATAAAAATATTCAACTATTTTAGATTTGCTGAGCAAATAACTTGAGCGCGGAAGCACTTAAAACATTAATGGAATATAAAAATACTGATTCCTTTCGCAAAGAAAAACGACTCGTTTTCTTTTTCTCCAGATCGTGATGCTTGGCCACGTGCTCCTCAGTCTACCAAACATCTCCGTGCAAATGAAGGCAGCGCTGCCAAAACACTGGAGGGAGATTCGGCTTTCTCTTCATGGTCTGTGGACAACTCTATTATCCCGACAAGCCGCGTGCATGCGGGTTGCCCGGAAAGACAGAGAAGGTTGCTCAGATCAGAGCAAGCGACTTGCGTGGCCCTCACCAGCAAGAGCGAGAGACGTTTTCGTGTGTTAGCCGAGCTGATTAGGCGATCAATCCAGCCCGATCAACACCAATCAAAAGCTGCTCCATCAAGGCAGCCTACGAAGTGGCACCTCGCGGGAACTGCACGGCGGCGAGCACTGGGGCAGGCTTTTAAGGGTCGCAAAACGTCGAGCGTCGGCGATGAAGCCCACCTGCCGACCACTCCATCTAGAGCGAAACGGACCTGTCACCGCGTTCACGGCACGAGCTTTCTCGGATTGTTGAATCGTCGCGGCACGCCCCTTGCGTCTTCTTTTCGTGGCCTTTGTCCCTCTAACTGGGCTTTTTTTATGCGCGGAAATAACGAAAGTAATGTAAGCTCGGCCTTAACTGCCACAGCTTGCTTGCCATTTTCTTAGTGAAGTTGAACGTTTCCTCTTCCAGGCCAAATGCCGTCCTCTCCCCTCGCCTTCATGGTAAAAGCCCGCTTCATTTATTTCCCCACTATCATCGTGGGGGCGCCTGTCTGAGTAGGACGCAAATTTGAAGTGTTAACGAGGCATTCTTGGGGAGTCATACGCGTGTTCAACAAGAACGCTCAAGCGCGAAAAAGCTGCTTGACTCTGATAATGACCAGCGACATACACATAAGCAAGAGAAAAAAAAACGAGAAAATGCGCATCCGTCGTAAAAAGTGGTATCCTGATAAGCCTTCTGGCTGGAAGAAAAATGAATCTCTGTGTTTCTTTTTCTTTTTTAACAGACCACGGCTTTGTAAATGCAGTGGGGCCTGTGCGCGCACTTGTCGGTGGAACCCCGTGTGCCCTCGTCGATCTCACGAACGCCGCGCTGCCCGTGTTCTCGCACGAGACGTGCGCCGGTGGAACGACCTCGTCGGCGCGTTATTGCAGGGGTCTCGCTCTTTCTCGCCGTTTCGTGTGTTTCGCGAGAGTGCTCGGAGACCGGCCAAGCGAGTCCGACCCGAGGCCGGTGTCCGCAATCATCTGCGGGACCCCCATTAATCAAGCGGTCAGCTGGCTCCGTCCCTGCTTCGTGCTCGGCTCCCGACGAGAAGGCGTCGCTCTCCGGGACGTCCCGCCGGCAGCTTGCACATTCCAAACGCGCATGCGCGTGCTATTCACGCCGCCTACCTCCCCCGCCTTCCTCGGGGCTAGGCTCGCGGGGACAAGCAGAAGACCAAGTAAAGGTTCAAGTCTGAACGCAGCAACAGTGATTTCACCCAAACTTGATCCTTGTTTGTGGTGAAAGTGCAAAAACTGGAAGATATACATATATATATATATATATATATATATATATATATATATATATATATATATACTATAAATACTGCGACAAGCAGGGCCACATATCTCGCGACTGTGAACAGAAAGATTGAACCTCTGTTCAAGTAAGATGTTCCGTTTGGTCCGTCTTGCATTCCAAGTTTGTCTTGTTTTTGTGCATGGAATTTGAAGTAGAACTGTACCGTTTCCGCCGCAGTGAGCTAGTTCAGTCGAAGTACCCCGCACCTACATCAAAATGTTACGGTGTTGTTGTTGAAAGAGTAGTCCAGGAGTCAGTCTCTGGCGGTCGGCTTTTATTTCGAACTGCCGGGCTCAGCTCGAGCTGTCGCGAGTCCTAGCCATTTTTCTGGCGCGCTCTTTCTCTCCTGCTAGGTAACAATATATAAATATATATATTTTTTTTCTCAAAAGGAGCATTGTTTACCGAGAATGCTTTAAGGTAAGCCTCTTGCTGTTTAAAAAACAATATAAAGTACACAATAAGACGACAACCCGCAATCATTATGGAACACAATAGATCCCAATACAGAAGCAAGTACATGTCTTATAATTTTTTTTCTTGAGCTCACCGGGTAACTTAGCAAATGGAATCTTGCGCGCCTTAGTGGGGAGGCGAACATTAATTTCGAGTAGCTTTAGTGTGCGAACGAAATCTCATTTACAAGGGGGATGGTCTTCAATTTACACCTTTTAGAAAAAATAGGGTGCGCGCTAGTGCCAGTCAGAAAGGGCTCTCATATGAATTATCCACGTAGAACAGTAGTACGTGATAAAATCCGTGTTGCCGAAGCAATTCGACTTGATTGGATGTGAGCGATGTTAGAATGTTCGATTATATGTTGAGGCTAGAGGGCGTAAAAATATTTTTATTGCGAAGTCGATTGTCCAGGAACTGGGCAACGCGTTTGTGCCACCGATATGCCACCATAGCCTCATGTTGGAAATTGACCACTGTCCCACGGCGTCCGACCCGTCGGAGTTTAGGAACCCTATCCTTAGGATCCGTTGGCCGACGCTTTACCGCGAAGTCATTGAAACGGCTTTTGCAGATAAATAAGTGTCCCTTTTTGCCGATGCAGGAACATAATCAAATTTCTTTTGACCAGGAACAACTGCAATCTTAATGGATCATTCATTTTAGGTAAAGCTCACAAGACAGCGTTGAAGGAAACAGAGAAAGGAAGGAAAACAAGCCAGTTACTGAACAATCTATCTACTGGCAAGAGACAGAAGTGAGTCGGTCGTTGGCGTCCCACAACGGCAGCAATTACGCTGCATCGAGGAACGCCACTTTATTCCAGCCGCATCCGACACCGGCGAAGCAAAGCTCAGCACACCGCATTCGGCGAGCAAACAAAGCGATTCAGAACAGCTACGAACGCAAGCGTGTGGTCCGTCGGCAACTCGGCACGCCGCATTGTCTGTTTTCTCACAGAGTGTTGACTCCGCTCACGCATGCGTAACGTAATTCGAGGAAAGGGGGAAGGGAGGGGGGAATAGGCGAGAGGGCCTCGGCCAATGAGGGGACAAGGGGGGTCCCGGCAACCAGACTGCGTGCTCGCGAAGCATCATCAGCGTGCATCCGAAATGACCACCTCCCTGGCCTCATGCGGTTCCGGGCTGCATCAAGACGCTGCCGGGGCGTTCCGGTTTGGCAAGCACGGCGTCGGGGTACGCCACTCGGAGGGACGAGACTCGTGCGCCGGCCGCTTGGCCCCTCACGCCGAGGGGCCATGCAGCCGGCGCTTTCTTTCTCGCAGGAATTAACATAGCCCCGTTTAATAGGGCCCGCAGTGGAAGGCGCTCGCGTGCTCAGCACAGGCATTGGCTTCTTCCTCGCGCGGGATCCGCAGGTGGAGTGAGCCCGGTAACGCCCGTGCTCTGCCCTTGTGCCCCGACAAAATGCATAGGTGCGGCAACTGTCTCATGGTACCCGTCTTGCGCAGTTCAGAAATTCGTGAGCTGAAAAAAATGGTAGTCGCGCAAATCATTACTAGGCTTACAAGACGCTAGACGCGAAAAGTTAACGAAATGAAGTAATTTTTGTATATATCGAACAAAGGCTGACTGGTAGATATTTATGATACACCCAATAAGTTTATACAGTGTGTTTATGAAACTACGGCAAATTGAATGTTGCGAAAAGTGCGCACCGTACACAAAGAAGTTGCTGTCTTTTTGGCCCCTGGGGACCTATTTAGTTAAATCGATATAATTCGGAATAATTAAGACATTAATTATTTGTGAGTTATTAACTTCTTTAATTATTGATTTTAAGGGCGTGGTTTCAATTAGAATCTTGGTGGATATCATTGAAACAATTAAATCAATGAATTACAGAAAGATGCTATGCAAGAGCATCATTGCACAAGGTTGAAAGGAAAAAAAAAATAATGCTACGGGTTTTTAAGATATCGGTTTTCTATCGAGGAGAATCTGCACCAACGGTCCTGCCCCTCGCTGGCGAGACGCGCCTCCGTCCCTCGTAAAAGGGAAAGTAGTGTGGCATATGTGCGTTGCTCTCCTTGACCACCAGGGGCAGGAGAACTGGCGCAAAGAGCAAGAAAATCCAAACCTAAAAACGCGCAAAAATGTAACGTTTTTTTTTTCGGGGGGGGGGGAGGGGGGGGGGGTCGTGAAACGATGCACTATCCCTTCACCTTTCTTGAATTTGTTAATTTTGTGGTTTTAGTTGATACCCCGCAAGTTTCTAATTGAATCCGTGCTCGAAAATTCAAAAAATAAGTTAGTTAATTACTTGAAGATTGTAATGCTCAGATATAGACTTTCTCTTTTTTTCATTTTTCTAAAGAGGCCTGTGGGAAGGAACCAAAAGGCAATCTTTTTTATTTCGTTTTGCGATAGGTAGGTTTTAAAAGATAATTTATGACGGAGTTTCGGAAAAAAAAAAACTTGTAAATAATTAGTGACTCTGGTGTCAAACAAACAACTCTCGGGACGCAAGAGGAGCGCAGTTTCATTTTTACAAATGACATTTAGAGTCATATGTTACGATATGAAAAAATTTTCGCATTTATTTATTCACAGTTTTTTAGAAAAAATATCCAGGAGGATGGGGCAAAAGGCGACCCATGATGCCTGACTCTCATCCTCCTCAAGACTCAGCAAAAAAGAAAAAAGAAACAATGATGAAAATTTTGTTTAATATAAATTTTAGCAGATATATATATGCTTTTTGAACATTGTACGCAGTAATACAACTTTTATCATTATAGTTAGGGTTCGGAGTTTTCGGTTTAAACCGATAAAAACCGATAAAAGTACGCCGAATCCATTTGCGGAAATTCGGTTTTAACCGAAAAAGGTCAGTTTTTAGGTTCGGCATTTTCGATTTAAACCGATAAAAACCGATAAAAGTTCGTCGAGTCCATTTTCTAAAATTCAGTTTTAACCGGAAAAGGTCACTTTGACCTTCCAGTCGTACAGCAGAGCCGTGGCGGAAAAGTGGAACGACAGTGTCTATCGAAACGTGTCCGAATGTATGGGATACACGGATGGCATCACGACGTTTTGGTTTAATGTGCGCATCATTTATCGGAACGTGAAGTCCGAAATGCCCCATGACTTCGCCATGTACGAGCGTGTTTTCAAACTCGTTGTAAGGAAGACTGACTTGATGCAAGCTCTGCATGTTGTGTTGTACTTTAAAACGTCGCACCGTGTCTCTTTCGGCGGTCACAATTGGTTGATTGGCCGATTTTGGCTCAGGCAGCGCTTCATCTCCTCAGCCTGTCAGTGTCCAGTGTTAGCGTTGAGAGGGCATTCTCGAAGCTCAGGGTCATATTAACAGGAAAGAAAGAGTGCGGATCAAGGAGGAGAACCTGGGCAAGTACATGTGTGTGTACTATAATGAGATCACGTAATCCTGATGTACAGAAGGTGAAGTTCCATGTTTATTGGGCATAGGCTTCATATCTGACTTGTTTGTACTTCTATGTTTTTTCTTGTTTCTTTTACAGTTGCACACATTTGCCAAATGAAGTGTCCATTTCTTTTTCAATGTATCTGTGCCGTTATTCTTTGAGTGATCACAAATATCAGAGCTACGTACAAGGATCATCTGATCCGGTGTCTGTTGGTGTTTATTTTATATTCACCGAAAAAAGCCGATAAACTTTTGTGGGCATAAATATACGCCGAAAAAAACCGAAAATTGAATTTAAAAAGAAACACCGAAAAAGTACGCCGAATTTTGAAAAAATAGAAACCGAAAACGCGGAACCTAATTATAGTCAACCAAACACCATATAATAACATATCTAATATGACAGAGTTATTTCAATATTTTATGCTACTTCTGAAGTATATGTTTTTAAAAAGTTTCACCTGTTTGTGTTGTTTTGAATCTGAATTATTGTTAATTATTTGGGATAGTCTTTAATTGTTACGAAATTTGATGAAGTATCCTTTGTGTACTGCAGTTTGTGCTCTTGGTTGCTGGTAATACATGAGGCGTATTTTTCATGCTCTTTGTTGTGTTGGTATAATTGTGACGTATATATTGAGGATCTCATTTTATTCTGTGGAACATGTGTATTACTCATTTTTGCGTGAGTGGTTGTGTTGTTGTAAGAACAAAATATCGGATAAAGTGTGGGTGAGAGTGGATGTGAAACGGGACATTGGCAATAAATCTTACTACTTGTTGCTGCAGAACTTGCCGTTGGTACGCAGATGTCTTTGAGCAACTACCGCATATTAAACTACAGTAGCCTAAACGAGAGTTAACAAGCGAATAGTAGAGCTTGAGGTTTGACAAAGAAGGGACCATATTTCTTTTTCTATTTACTGTTCCTATGGATCTAGAGTTGGCGGGTCGTATTTGATCACCATGATAAGATCAATTTAAATGTTCTTGAAAGTATACCAAAAAACATTAGGGGGCTTTTACATAACTAATTTAATCGCTTACAAATTGTAAACTTAGGTCTCGGTCTATATTATATATTTTTTCCTAGATATTATACATTTGGTTTCTTCAGTGATTAACTGTAGTTCATTACATTCTAACCATGCACTTAGCTGTGTCATCCACTCATTTTATTATACCTAAAGCTAATCTTCGCTTGTTGCGGACCAACAATTTTTTGTCATCTACATAATGTCCGATTTCTCGTGTAAGTTGCATGTTCATAATATCATTTTATTCACATGAATGTTAATATTTGACAGCGATCGAACGCAGACTGGGGAAGTTTCACACCGTAAATGACGTCGGAGATTCGGAGAATGATTCTGCAAGGGCTCACATACCGATGAAGCAGCTTGGTCGCTTCGACTTGATGTGTGATTGGACGCCGAATTCAGACAAAATCGCTATAACAGAATAACACGTAGTGCGATTGGTGACGTTGGAGCCCTCGGTTGGTCATTGTTAAGAGGCGCGAGTGCGCTACCGAGTGGTTACACGTGTTTCTTCTGAGAGACATACCATTTCGGCCAGAATTCACAAAATTTCAATCTGGATGTGAGTTAAAAAAAAAAGTGACCCGTGATTGCTATTCTTGTCGTTACCGAAAGATTCTGAGAGCTGCTGCCACGGCGCCCGCAACCGCCCGCCTTTCTGTTAAAATTTGTGTTAGGTGTTTTTTTTAAATATTTTACGCAAGCAGTTTAGGCGGATGATTGCAAAGTTTTCACGCCTCTATCTTATGATATATTTGAAAATAACATAGGCGACATTCTGATACAGCATTCTCCGAACAAGCATATATATAAATGAAATTATAAAGATAATCTGTGACATGGTTGCCAATATATTATCCCAGAAACACGTAAAGAACACCAAAAAAACCCAACTTTTTGATGCCGAATTAAAAAAAACAACAGCAACATCGGTGTTTTGTTAAATTGCAACCATTTTTTTTTTACTGTAGGTTAACAGGGAGTTTAACCCTGTTACTATCATGTCGCATAATATGACTGTGGAATTAGTTCAGGCACCTCTGGGAAGCCCATTTTGCTAGCCACGGGGCAATGCCATCCATGGAATTTATTTCCGATCTCTAGTTTTATCATATTAACCTGTGTTTTTCTATATTTATATATTGTTCTAACGAGGCAATTAGAGCTAAATAGCTTCTTAACACAGAACAGTGGAAAAAGTACGTACAATTAGAAGAGCGGTTGTTGTGTGTTCTCTCCTAAGTACCGTTAAAAGTATATTACTCTAAAATTTTTACAACTTGAAAGTTCAGAGACTGCTTCCCGGCTTGTCTAAACCATCTAGAACAGTATTTGCGCTACTGTTACACACAGCCAGCTGACCGTTTTGCCCTGTTTTACGAGCTGTTTTTTAAGAAGCTGTTGTTTCATGAATAAAATATTTATTTATTTATTTATTTATTTCACAATACTACTACCCCAAACATAGGGGCGTTGTAGGAGAGGGTTACAAAATATATAAATGAATACATTTCGACATAATGAGCAAGTCGCTTGCTATAAGGCGGCCAGCCGGTGCAGGAAGTTTTCAAGTGAATCTGAATTAGTGATGCTGGGGTGAAGGCTATTCCAATCGGATATAGTTCGTGGAAAAAACGAATTTTTAAAGCAATTTATGCGGACCTGGAAATTGTTTATGTATCTTGGGTGTGAAGCTCTAGTGTTAGTTCTGGTAGAGAAGCTAAACATGTTGTCTGTGTTGATGTGAAGGCTGTCCGTGATGATCTGAAAGAGAGTTTTCAGCCTGTCAGTTATCGCGCGTTGGGAGAGAGGAGTCAGGTCTGTTTGTTTCATTAATGATGTCGGCGAATCGTACCGCCCATATTTATTAAAAATAAATCTCAGGGCTTTTCTCTGCACCATTTCCAATTTTTCTATATTGACTACTGTGTAGGGGTCCCAGACGACGCGTGCGTATTCCAGTGTTGGCCTAATTAACGTTTTATATGCTAGTAATTTAACTTCAGGGGTCGCGAATTTAAGTGATCGTTTTAGTTGCCAGAGTTTGCTTGTAGCTTTGGAGGTAACAGAAGCAATGTGGGAGTTCCAGGACAAGTTATTCGAAATGGTAATTCCCAAATACTTGTACTCTGAGACGTTGTTAAGTGTATGTCCGTCTACGCTGTAGTTAAAAAGGTAAGGGTGTTTCTTTAGTGTTATGGACATAGATACACACTTGGAGGGGTTCAAATTCATTTGCCAAGTCCTGCACCAGGAGGCAACTTTAGAAAGACACATGTTTAGTTTGAGCTGGTCATCAGGGGAATCAATGATGCTATATAGAATACAATCATCAGCAAACAATTTGATATTTACATCAATATTTCAACATAAGTCGTTAATAAACAGTAAAAATAATAGCGGTGAGAGACTAGAACCTTGCAGTACACCGGATGTAACACTGCATCTATTCGAAGCAGAACCACCAAAGGAAACAAATTGCAGCCTATTTCTTCAGAAATGCGTGTAGCCAATTTAGGATTTGGTCATTTTTTAATATAGTATGAAGCTTCTGTAACAGCTTAGTATGCGAGACAACATCAAAAGCCTTAGCCAGATCTAAAAATATAACATCCACCTGTTTGTTTTTATTGAGCGCGGAAGCAAAATCATGGACAGTAAGTAAGAGCTGCGTGGTTGTCGAGTAGCCCCCTCTAAATCCGTGTTGGTGCGGACTTAGTATTTGATGTTGGTCTAGAAAGCTAGTGATATGTTTCCCAATTATATGTTCGAGTATTTTGCAGCACTGAGATGTTATTGAAATAGGACGATAGTTTGACAGATCAGTTTCTTTGCCCTTTTTGTGAATTGGTTGTATTTTAGCTATTTTCCAGTCACTTGGTAAATCTGCATTTGAGAGAGATTTTTCAAAAATGATACACAAATATTTCGCTATCCATGGAGCATACCGCTTCAAGAATGCATTCGGTAGCATATCGGGTCCCTGAGTTTTCTTGCAATCGAGACTGATTAATAATTTGAGAACACCTTCTTCTGATATGACAAGATCACTCAGAGAAGCGTCATGATTACAGTGCAAAAAAATAGGAGCCTCACCATTATCGATCGAAAAGACAGAAGCAAAGTACCTATTAAACCCCGTTGCTATCGTTTTGCTATCCTGAGTAAGAATACCGTCGACGGAAAAGCTATTTAGGGAGACACGTTTCGGCGAAATGTGACGCCAAAATTTCGCAGGTGACGTTTTTATGAAATTGACGAGGGTTGTACTATGGTAATGAAATTTAGCATGTTTAATTTTGCCTTTATGTTCCGCGACAAGACGTTGGAGGGTGTGAGACGTTTGGTTTGAGTGCGCCCTTTTGGAAGCTTTTCTCAGTCTATTGATTTTTCTGCCCAACTGTATTATTTCTCGAGAAATCCAAGGACTCGTCTTGCCTGGGTTTATAATCCTTTTAGGAACAAAACGGTTAATGCACTCGTCTGCAATGTCTTTGAATTTACCCCATAGCGTGTTTAAATTTGCGTGAGGGATACAGGAGAACGAGACAAAACCCTCGTAGTTTTCTCCGAGAACGTCAAGGATGGAGTTATCATCTGCCTTGTCAAAATCAAATACGTTTTGTTTATTTGCCGGTTTATACGGGACCGGTTTGAATGGAAGTGTAAGAAGTACGCTTTTGTGGTCGCTTAGACCTTCCTCAATAGAAACCTCAGATGAATTCGAAAGTTCATGGCTAACAAAAGTAAGATCAAGGATTGATTCCGATTCCCCTTGAATTCTTGTGGGTGATAAAACGAGCTGTTCTAGGTCAAATATAAACACAATATCTAATAAACACTCCGAGCTTTCACGGTCCGGTGATCCTGCCGATAAGCATTTCCAATCTATATGGGGAAGGTTGAAATCTCCGGCAAGTATAATTTTGTCGTTACTGTGCACATGGCTCAGCATATAGCTTTTCAGATCTTCCAAGAAGGATACGTGGCTGCCAGGGGGTCTGTAAACAGCGCCTATTAAAAGGGATGTATTATCAATCGTTATTTTACACCAAAGCATTTCTGCTGACCCCTACTCGTCAAGCTGAAGACATGATATGTTATTCTTTAGCGCAATCGCAACCCCTCCTCCTCTAGTCAACCTGTCTTTCCGTACAATTACGTATTCGGGTGGTATAAGTTCTTCATTTAGTATATGTTAGAGTGTAACCATGTTTCTGTTAGTACGATGATGTCCGGTCCATGGAGAAGTATCATATGCTCCAGATCTTCGGTTTTATTCACAAGGCTTCTCACATTTACATTCAATATTTTGAGCTGGCTTCATGTAGGATTTGTTGCTGAGTTTTCGTTTTGCGGAACTGGTGTCACTTGTTGGTCAAGCAGTTTAACCTTATCAGCAGAAGTATCACATACGTAAACCGAGTCGCCAATGATCAGCCTATCGTACCATAGTTTAAATCGGTGTGTTTGCCCTTTGCCAAAATCCAGCAGTCTTCTTCGAGCAAAACGAACATCAAGTGGAAAATCCTCGCTGATAGATATGCCGCTATCTTTTAGCTCATTGAGTTTAGGAACACAGTGTTTCAGTGAGCTTTGCAGCCACAGTAACATGATGGTCATAGCAACGTCACTGAAAATCCCCATGAATAACTAATAAATCTAAAACAATAAAGCGCAGTAAGCAAGAAAAAAGGTGGGCAAGATAAAAAAGAGACATTAAACAAAACATATTTGTGACAAAAGTGATGGAATGAAACTCACACCCAAAAGGAAACCCCGTAAAAAACAGTACGTTTGAGTTGGGCGAAAGGGGGCGTTATGAGTGACGAGTGGTTGGCATTCGATCCACCGAACGCCGCCGCTTGGTGTCAGCCCTCCTCAGCGTTGCCCCAGTTTTTACGTGCACCTCGCTCCCCTCCCTTTTCCGCTGTCTCTTGGGCGTATTCTTCCCGACAAAGGGTCCAAGTCTGAGACAACGGACACTTGCGCGAGAAGGGGTTTCCACGCCTGTCGTGCACAGCTGCGTTCGAGCGAAAGCCGCCTGCTTTCTCTCGACTCGCAGGCAGTGCGGGAAAGGACGGCGAGGAGCTCGGCGGAGTAAGAGCGAAAGCGGGCACACGAGGTGTCGGCCCATTGGCGGTGTTTGCCGACAGCTGCGGCGAAGCAGGCAGCGCATCGGAGATCAATGAATGCATGGGGTTCGCGGAACCTCGTTCTCTTCACGACAAGATGTTCTTCTCTCAACGACAAGGGCGCACGTGGCACCACACTTCTCGCACCACCGCCGGAAAACTTTCGCGGGAAGGAATGACTTCGGTGATGGCGCCCCCATCTGTGTCGTCGTGCGACTCACGCAGCAAAAATACGGACCCAATAGCATGCTGCCGTAGAAGAAGCCTGTCTGGCTCCGTAAAATCGGGGACACAAATGAGCGCCTAGAATATTTGGGGCAAGGTGGGCTTCTCATGTGAAAGGTCAGAGCACAACCCAGTCCCTTCGAATGACGTACACTACAAACGTGGAAGCAAACGAATCTCGTAACTTTCTTTGAGTTTATATTTTCACCTTGCGTGGACAGCTGAATTATAAACGTGAAACATATTAAAGGCTCACCATCAAGCGTCGCTTTTACGCGAACGGTTGATGATGTGTGACAAAGGAATATTTTATAAGAGTAGAAAGTTATTGCGCAATATTTGTAAGATATAAAGTTAATCTCACTGGATAGAGTACGACTCAATCTTGTGCACTGCGCCTTTAAGAGTACTATGTTAGCTGTTTTGAACGAGATGGTTTCGATACCGTGTAGCAAATACGCATTTATTTCCTGTTATCGACCACGGTGGAAAAACAGAGAGGTATGTGAACAAAGCCAAGGTGGCAATAGGTGTCTCGGGCTTCGCACATCCCCGGGCAGGGGCACTGTCGGTTTAGGGACCTTCGTGCAGGCGCGGTCGCTCTCGTCACGCGGCTTTAAAGAGGTAATCGCGAATAAAGGCGCCTTCCCGATTGTCTCTCGTAGGTCTAGTGCTGCCCTACGCATCCTTCGACATTTCACGGCGTTTGTCAGAAATATGAGCGAACCTTCGGCACCCTTGTTCTATTGCGAGGCGGCCCCGTTCAGACACTTTTTTTTTCCAACAGGAGATCGACCGAAGTTATACCACAAAATCAATTTTTTTTAAATCTTCGTAGCGTTAGGTTGAGTTTCTTTTTCGCACACTACAGGGAACACACATATTAAAACTTGTATGAAGAAATATTTTAGCAAGTGTGTTTCTACTCCTGACCATTTCATTAGTACATCTCCATAATAAGTTCGCTGAGCTTGATTTTTTTAATATGGAGTTGAACGCGAAAGTTTCAAATTTCGTTTGAGTTAATTACGTCCCAAGCCGCTGAGACCGAGTGAGACACGGCAGAGACGACCTGGAATTAATTCAGAACAGCCGGAGCACCTGAAACTTTAGTGGAACTTGGGCACCCGGTGCCTGCTGAAGTCAGCTCGAATTAGATTTGGAAATCACCCTCTGAGGCGTAATCAGGGAGCGAAATTTTTACGATGGGCCAGAATCACGCAGCTGTTTTTTTATACACTGTCCAGTGCGTTCGTCTGCTTTTTACGTGCCTTGAAGATACATTTACATGGTGAATGCGACCATGCCTTTGTATTCTTTTCTGGCTAGAAAATGACGCAGCTTGATGGTTTGCTTGTCGAGGCGCCCACTTTTCAGACTATTGATGTTACTCTTTGATTCGAGCGTTTCTTCTCAATATTTATTCTTTTTAGATGTGCTGCCGTGTTCACAAAATATGTTTGTTCTATATCTGCTAAATTGGGTTACCTTTATGCTTCAGCTACATAGTATTTTACAAGACTGTTTGGTAGTGTTGAAACGAAATAAAATTAAATTAGACGTTGGGAGCAAAAAAAGTGATATCATCGAAATTACTTCATTTTCGTGTAGGTACATTGGAAATAAATTACTCAGCTGAGCGGCAACACTTATATCATAAAATACTTTATATAACCTAGAACATCCAAAAACTCCCTCTTTCTGAGAACATAACCACTGATGCTTGCGTCGTTGAACTTTATTGCAAAAAAAAAAGAGAAAAAGTATGAGCATTAGGGAGGCAGATCCGAAAACTAGTTCAGGAGACGTTACCTCTGGCTTTAATTGAGAAGACGCAATTAATTAGTGCATGTTCCTCTAACAGAGTTCTTTCTATAGTCCATGTCCAGCTAGCTGGTAAGCGGCCAGCTTATGATTTTTTCATATTGCCTAATATTAAAACTATTTAAAACAAAAAATGACCATATTAAAGCACGCATGTTTTTGCAATATTGCCTAATGTTAAAACTATTTAAAACTGAAACAATGCCCATATCAAAGCACGCATGTTGTTATCTATTTATTTATTTATTTTGCATACTGCAGCCCCAGTGGGGCTACGGCAGGAGTGGGGATTATATCCAGAGAGTCAAGTCGTCACAGTTAATTACTACCAACGGCACACAGAAATGTGACTGGTTATAGACCATTCCATATAGCGCTCTCTGGGCGGCACCATTTTGTTCGACCGCAGCGCCCTCTCCCTACATCCGGGAAATTCAGCGGGATCGGCGGGGTAAAACGAGAGAGAGGGCACGCGCCCGACTCCGCTAGCAGACGACAAACCGGGAGGTTGCCGTTCTCCATATTTGAGCTGTATCGGCGGGCTGTACGGGACATCGAACTCTCGCTCGTGGCTGCCGTTGTGAAGTGGTTCGCGTTCTTAGAATAGTTATGTCTACTCCAAAATCATCCTATAGCTCTCTGTTGTTCTATTTCGGTGAATGATCAACTGGCATATATTTTTTTCCATTACTTAAATAGCAGTCGAGTCAGCCGGCAGTACTACCCTCAAATACTGCTTGTATTGCGGCAGGAGAGCACGTTTTTATTTACTATTTCAGACTTCCACTCATGGTCGCTAAAGGCCTACACCAGCACGAACTTTGTATAGTAAAAAAAATACAGCAACCGGATTTACTTCTCGCCAGAGAGACCGCCCAGTCTGACACAGTTTTCACTATTTTTTTTTATTTGCACGCAGGTAACAGCGTAATTGGACCCTGTGAGTCTTTTTATCTAGCGTAGTATTACACGACAATTGGCATACCAAAATCTGCGCATCTGCGCTTAAAAGTTCCAAAATGACGCGATTTTAAACACAGTTTGCACGCCAGCCGGACGCTGCCTACAGCCCACTCAGCGGAGCGGACGACATGCGGATTGAGAGGGGGAGTGCATTTTTTTTTCTTTTACCCTCTCTGCTATGACCCTAATGGAACGGTCTATAGTGACCGGACGTTTCCCGGCAACAAATTCCAACATCCAACGGTGTGAATTAAGAAACTGTATTTAAGCATGTTGGTACGCGGATGAAGCGATAAAATATTTTTGAACTTATCTAAATAGGCAAAACGTTATAAGTTCATCATTACATCAATGACTTTTGGTGCTCAATACCACGACGCTTAGAAAGGGGACTTAGGCCTAACACGGGAAGAATAGATGAAGGAGAAATGGTCTGTCATAGCGAAAAGAAATAAAACGTACTGATTTCTTTTGAACTGATTCAACTATATATATATATCATTTGTTTATGGTTAAGCGAACTTATAGAAACATAATCGAGGATCGGGCGAACTTTAGTCTAAAATGTTAAAAAATTTTTATACGGTTGTGTCACGCGTAGGGTACGCCGCAGGTATCCGTCTTTTAATGGATTTGTTACATGTCGTGTCAATGTGCTTTGTTAAGATAAATCTGGCTTGAAGAGGGGATCATGTATTTTTATTGGAAAACTCTTTGTAGAGACAAACCGTCAAATGCATAACTAAACACAGAAGGCCATGAACGAATAAAAAAAGTAATAAAACAGTTTTACGGAATTTTAAGTTCATTTGTCGGATTTTAAACAACGTACAAATATTCCCAAATGAATGGTTAAGAATATTATTTACATGGGAGAGGTCCCGTGTTCGATACCCGAACCAGGCGGATATTTTTGGTGGCGCACCAGTCACCTAGCTGTGTTTGGATATTTGTGTTTGTCCTTTGTCCCTCCTGTTCCCCTTCTCCAGAGATTATTTTCGTCATTCTTGTTCAGCTCGCTGGCACCTTTGCATTTAATTGCATTATAATAGAGTTTATCCTATGATTTATAACACAGTCATCAGTGTAAAGTCGTATGTTAGTGGACATAAAGCGTGGCAAATAATTGATGTACAACTAAAACAGTAACGGTTTAAGAACCGATCCTTGCGGAACGCTTGATGACAGAGCTATTGTAGAATGGACATTGGGGAAAGTTGGTATGAATTCACCGTAAAAAACAGCGCGAAAGGTACAAAGACAAAAAGGAAGGACTATATAGGACACGCGCTGACCAGCAAAGGAACTTTTATTGGAATGTGTACATGGCACTATGTTCACTCAGGCGTGGGGCGCACCATAAAGTTTGCACTTTCTTCTTCGTTTCCCCCTCCACGTGCTAACCAAGACCCCAAAAAATGAATCTCACTGTTCGTTAAAGTCAGTGTAGGTTGGCTCACGTCAGTGAAGGTTGACTCCCGCAAGATTGTCTGGTATTTGCTTTGTAGTAGGTTTCTTTCATCTCTACACACGTTTGGTATTGGTGTTTAAAAATATGGTGGTGTTCGAGAACCCCGGTTTGCACCCGCAATTTCGACAGTGCATCGCCAAATGCGAGTATGTAGTTCCTTTGAAAGTGCTTTGGTGTTCCCTGAGTCGGATGTTCAGTCATCGCCCTGTTTGCCCAATATAGGAACGTCCACAGGAGAAAGGAATATTGTAGACCATGCCTTTTATGCAGGTGACGAATTTGATACGGTGCGTGACGTTGCAGCTGTTACGATGTGCTTGCTTCTGTTTGCCTTTGTGTCGGTTCACTACGGAGCATAACCGGCCTAATCTGTTGCAAGTAGAAAAAAACTACGTTCACTCCGTCTCTAGATGCTACATTTTTAACTCCATGTGACATGCGGTGAATATATGGAATGACCGCAACCTTCTTCTTTTCCTTCATCAATTGTTCACCTCGAGCTGAACCGGCCTTAATGTTTTTTTTTATTAATTTGTTGCTAGCTGCCGAAACAAACAAATCTTTAACAGCGCAGAACAAAAAAAAAAATATGAAAAACCAATTAGCCCATATTCAAGCTTTATTGTGTTCTGAAGTTATTTTCGTCGTTGTGCTCTAAATTGCACTCCTAAACACCCCCCCCCCCCCCGAGTAGTTATCTTTAAAAAATTCGACCAGCGCCTTGGAGTTTGGGATTTTAAAAGGGTCGAATGTTGATAGAAGGTGGAGGTGTTTTTGTACATATCCTGATATCGCATGTTGCCCAGTGTCTTTTTCAGAAACAATGGTGCGGAGAGGCACCTAGGGCCTGTAGAATTTTGCCGCGAAGAATATTTTTAACGTAAGATTCCTTCCTTTCTTTGCTCCTGCTGCAACTTTTGTAAGGGTGAGTTGGTGAAGTAATTGGATGGTACGTTCTTTGATCTTGGCTGGATGTTCTGAAATTTTGTATAATGTTTTTGGACAACTGCCGAAGCCTTTTTGAGAACATATCTTCAAATATGACTACAAAACAACCTTCCTTGTGAGATCACATAATGTTCAAACTATCGGATGGGAAATTGTTAATCAGAGGTTCTAAACTTTCGCTTCTTGAGCGTCTGCCTCCACGCCTCAACAGGACGTCCATGAATTCGTTTATGCATCTTGGTTGGTCCTTCTCAATTATTGCACGGGACAGCGGCATAGACATCAACAGTTTTCGACGCACTTGAGGGCGTGCCTAAAGGAAAAGTTCGGTCCTTTTTTCAGGATCGATTAATGTTGTTCCGCGACAGTTAGATCTCCTGTGATAACGACGTTACCTTCTTTTGGGCGTGACTTCTTCTTGGGTGGTAGTGTGAGACATACCAGGTTCCAAAGGAATTCGCTAGCCTGGGTGGTAGTCCATGACCATGCTGCAAAAAGACGGGAAGCTCGAGGTGGACTATGTCCTCTTAAACAAGGGGTCCAATTGCAGTCCTTAAAATACCGGACTTGCTGCAACCAATGAGAGCGCAGGACGCGACACAACCTTCTCGGGTGGTCCTTGACAAGGTATCGTACTTAAAAAAAGTAGCATATAGATACGGCGTGAACGTGGTTTTTTCTACCCTCAACAAACTTGGCTGATTATGCTCCGTGGTGCACAGACACAAAGGCAAAGAGAAGTGAGCGGATCGTAACAGCTGCAACGTCAACAACCACATCGAATTCGTAACCTACAGAAAAGGTGCCGTCTGCAATATCCCTTTCTCGTTCAGGTGCTCCTGTATTAGCAAAACGGGCGATGCCTGAACTTAGGACTCAGCAGAACACTAAAGCTGCTTGAAAGGGACTTCACATTCGCATTTAGCGATGCACTGCTGAGAAGGCGGGTGTGAACCGCGGTTCTGCAAAACCACCATATTGCTTAAACACCAAGAGCAAACGTGTAGGGAAATCAAGGAACTCTACTACATCACAAAAAGCAGACCATTTTGCGTGAGTCAACCTTCGCTGTCTCTAAAGAACAGTGAGATTCATTTTGTTGATCTTGGTTAGCACGTGGAGTGGGAAACAGGGATGAAAGAAGGGCAAATGCCACGGTTCGCCTTATGCTTGAGCGAACATAGTGCCACCCTTTCCCTCTTACCGACGGCCGGGCGGCTGCGCCAATGAAGAACGCTTTTCTGTGGGGTGGCGTCCGTTGGAACTATGCCACGCGCCAGCCAATGGGAAGTCATCCATCAATTCGCTGCTACAGACTACAGGCTTCGCTCCATGGGACAGGGAAATTTATGTGCCGACTTGCGGGGCTTCAAAAGCTGATAACGCCGGTTCGCTCAATGGGACAGCTAATGCTTTCGCATTAAAAAAATCTGTTGTGTAGTCGGGGCTTCTCTTGTGTAGTCCTTCCTTTTCGTCATTCTTTCTTCGCGCTGATTTTTCCTTTGAGCAGTAACAGTAATGAATTTGATTGGGTTAAACTAGACAAACTGCGGTCTAAAAGAGAAAGTTATATATCCGATTGAACGGGGAACGATTGTTTACAAATTAGGTTAAGCTTATCTAGAAGTCTGGAATGAGAAACTGCGTCGAAAGCCTTAGACAGAGCTATAAATATCGCATCAACTTCGTTGGCGGTGTCAAGAGACTGACCGTTATCATGGACAAATCATGTGATTTTTGCAATAATACTATAACCGCGTTGAAAGCCGTGTTGGAAATCGCGTAAAAAGTTGTTAGTTTCGAGAAACTCTATAACATGCATATAGATTATGTGTTCCAAAAATTTACATGAGTGCGAAGTTAAAGACATTGGCCATAGTTTGGCGGTGAGTGTACGTCTCCAGATTTGTATATTGCAATTATTTTCGCGAGTTTCCTAGACGAATGAACTGTGGCCGTTGACTGTGAATTTTGAAAAATAACCGCAAGATACCGACTTCACTAAAGAGAGTAGCGGAAAAGGAAGGAATGAGGAACTTCCTCAGGACCAAGACACTTTTACTGCGTTAGCATTAGGAAGCTGGTTTTGATGGAAACCCGGCGGCGTCTCTCGCTTGTTAGCGCCAGGGAGAGGGGAGAAGAAGGGGGCGAGGATGACGCGTGCAACGCTACCATTGGTCTGAAGCGCTGAGGTCAGCACGCGTTAACCGCTCCCTTTCTCCCCGGCGCTGACAAACTGACAGAAACCACCGTTTTTTCGTCAGAACGAGCCCTTTCGCTTTCGTCAAATGTCGAGCGCACAGCTGTCGCGGAGCTAAAGAGGAGGAGGCGCTGCGCAACACCCACTAGATAACAAAGCCGTAATGCTGAATGAGATGGCGTCATCAGAGAAGGCCAACAATGGACACAGACTGAAAACGAGTGCTGCGTCAGCGCTCGGCTTCGCGTCAAGTTTGAGCCGAACGTTGACGCAATTGTCTTGTCCAATCTGTGCCCGCGCTGACCTTCTCTGATGGCGCCATCTCAATCAGCAGTACGACGTTGTTATCTAGAGGTGTTGCGCCGCGGCGCGGTAGAATGCTGGCGTGCTCAGTTGCCGCGCTGCCGTCGCCGGTTGTTTTTCGCTCTTGGTTGCCGTAGTAGCGGTGCGTGGGCTGTGATGTTTGTGTAATTAAAACGATGAATGCGGTTCTCTCCCCGAGTGATAATGATGCGGTTCCTTCCACGAATGGCATGGATGTTTTCCTTTTTACGAGTGATGTGGATTGAATAGGGGTCAGCTGAGCAGCTACAGCTGACCCTGTTCAATATGTACCAACTAGCTCAAGTCAAACCTTTCATATGGATTACCGTATCAAAGAGCGTCGATGTGCTCTGACAGGCAGATTACAGAAAAGGGGTGATACAAATTTCCCGAAGATCAATTGGAGGATTCTTAGGGAATCCGTTAGCATAACCCTTGAGAAACGGCACAGACGTCCCTCTTTGGGAGACGCTAACACTGACAGGAACGATGCCAATAAAGACAGCAAAATATAGAAGAAGCAGAAGAGAAAGCCACAAAGAGAAAGTCAAAAGAAAAAAAAACGTGAAGGGGTCTGCGTTAGCGTTTCTCAAAGGGGGAGCGTGTGGCGTTTCCAAGTGGCATGCTAACGCATTCCCTGAAAATCCACCAACGGAACTTCCTGAAAAAGAAAAAAAATTAAATTCCAAACCAGGTTTAGTATAATCTGAATGTTCACAGCTAGGTCATCAATCGCAAACTGCGAAACACGAGCAGAAGGAGCAATTTCGAAAAATTTTCATTGAAAATAGTGACTGAATGTTTGTATTGAGTTCTGCAGTGATTGTCAGTGCGTCATTAGTAGTTACGACATTTATTATAAACAAGTTAGAAGTCTTACTGCCAAGTAATATATATCTGCAGCATTTTTGTGGCTTGCTTTTCATTATGCTTTCCGATGTAACATGAAAATAGACGTCTTTGATTTTGTTAGTTTCAAGTTGACGTTTCTCCTTAGCTTTATTAAACTCAGCAGTCTATTTACAGAATCAGCGCAACGTTTACAGCGCCGAACTCTACAGACACGCCATGACAAATGCAATAAAAATCTTGTTATCCAGATAGTGACGATGTTTTTTTGTTAGTTTTTTTAATTTTTATATGGCACAAATTCCTGGATACATGACTTCACCAAGTCTTAAAAAATAACGGCAACATTTATATTCCAGAAAGTACTATTTTGTTCAAATATTTCAAAGGAATCCCTTAAAATATCAATTATAGACACGTCGTCGTCACGGTAAAAACCATAAAACGTGTTGTATACAAAAAGCGTTTTAGGAACGAAATAAGTGACAGAAACAAAGACTGCGTTATAATTCTATATACCGTACACGACTTCTAACTTAAAACGGTTTTTTAGAAGAGGTGTACCATGGAAGACCAAATCTAGAACTGACGACTCTCTCGTGCATTCCTGAACACTCTGCTATAAACCAAATGAGAAGGAAAAGTTCAGTAACTCTCTACATATTAGAGCATCAGGACCAGGAAGCAACAAAGAAGACCACTAGATACCAAGTAAATGGAAATCATCCATTTTTATTAAAAAGGAAGAAGACGGGTTATGCTCGTGTAGAAAGTCACATTAAGCATGCAACTGAACGTTAGGAGAGCCAGGAGTGCGGTAGCTAACGCCAATAACTAAATATCTCTTTTCCACATAAAGATTTCACCGCACGGATTCAATTTGGGGAGGACCCTGTATCACTAAAAATTTAATATTGGTCTTCAAGAAGACCAATAATAAGAATGCCACAGCCTTTCCCACATAATCTGTCGCCTCTATCCACACAAAAAAGAGGGTGTAATTTTAGTATCATATATGCTGTCAGGCAACCATGTTTCAGTGACTTCAATAACATGAGCAGAGTGGGAATAAATTAGTGAGATAAATACAAAGAACTATAACTTTAACTGAACCACTTTATGCATTTCCTCCGCGTGGTACTTTTTAAACGTAGCGCACCACATTTCTTGGGTTATTGCACACAAAACTGTCAAAAAAGCTACTGACTTGTATGGGATATACATTACCACACCTAACACAAAGTTCGAGATCTAGTTGTTAGCAATTAAAAAAGTTTTTATATATCCTTTAGAAACACTCGTATAGTGTCCTGGTGCATTTTATAACATATAGTTAGAAAACAAATTGCAACGACCACACAAAGTGCTCTGCGTTTTACAGCGGCAACTGTTGCGTTGTTCAAGGATGAGCTTTAGTCAATTTGCTTTCATTCGACGTGCTTCAGGATGCACGCTTTACAAGATCTGCTTTTAGTAGAATAGTTGTACCAGATGTGCTTAAGGAGATATGTCAAAGGCGCCTATGCGCTGCCGTTTGTGCGCGAGAGTCGGGGTCCTGCGTCCGTGGCTGTTCTTGTGCCGCGGCAGCCCTCGGTCTGCCCGGCTGAGCGCATCGCCTGTGCCATTCACGCTTCTTGGACGGAGAGTGGCGACCCACGGTTATGTCCGATCGAGCGCCGTGTAGATGTGCCGGAGAACTTCAGAACCCCGAAGCGTCAATGGCAAGGGGGGGGGGGGGGGCGGCGGTGCGTGAGTGCGTCTTGCAAGAATAGGCGTCGTGGGTGTGCGAGTCGCGACGGCAATAGAGAGATTCTGATAGCACGGCGGCCGGGCCAACACTTCCCAGATATGGTCCTACGTGCTGAATTTTCTTATGTCACTCAAAGAAACGACCGTATATGACTTAGATTGAACGCGACTGAGATGCCATTGTTCGGCTGGGACTCGGGTTCTCACTGAGTGAACATGAGTACCCGCCGAGCTCTGACCCATCACTAGGGTCCAATCTAAGCCTATACGGTCACATGTTTGAGTGACGCAGGAACATTCAGCACTTAGGCTTTCTTATCTTGGCCGGGCGCTACCCCTCCTTTCCGCAATCACTTCGGTTTTTCCTACGGACTCCGTTGGATTTAGCCGGGAGTAGTCCCTAACAGACACCGCTGAAAAAAATGCGAAACAAATACCATACAAATAGGACGAGGGTAATTTTCGTATTGCCACTCTATAAACTTTCGTGAGCTTGTATTTTTTGACTCCTTATAAATTTAAATCAACTTGCTGAGAAGAATATGTTTTCGGAAGTTGTACATATCTTTTACGCTCGTTAATGTTGTCCCGCATAATCACACATCTGGAAGTCAAAACGTTTCACAGCGGTAACGGTCTACTACATGACAACTGAAATTAAGCTCTAGTATTAGGGGTGATATTTCACAAGAGAGTGAGCTTGGTGTGAAAAAAAGAAGAAGAAATCTATAAAATGTACATACTATTGTTGATCAAAGGCGCATTTAATTCGGGACAATTACAGCTTAGCTGTGCTCTGCTATACATTTGTACATTTGCCGTCTTTTAGTATTTTTTATTCTTGAGTTTATAATTTATTTTAGAACGTGGCAGCGTTCCTTTTCGTATGCACGCAAAATTAAATTTTTACAATACGACTGTTAGAAGCAACTGAAACAATAAAAATGTTTTCGCAGAACGTACAGTTTCTGTTTTGTTTCTGATCGTTTTATAACCTGGACTGTATTGACTTTCATGATCGAATTCACGAGCGTCCGGTGTTCGCACCGCGATTTCTGTGACCCCGTTCCCTGAGGACAAGTTCTTCCACAATTTCCAGCCGCATCTGCCGTGTCTCGACGGGCCCGCTTTGTCGCGTACCGTCAACTCTAACCATGCGAGGCAACATGTAGCCACCTTGCGATAGATAACGCAGCTTTGTTTTTTGCTACAGTACGCACATTCATCTTTTTTTAAACTTATACCTGGATTGAAAATTACTCATGAAACTTATTTAACGATATACAAATTACACTGTACATGCACCTTTTATTTGAAACAGACGAAATTCAATGCTTCCAGGAATCTCGTCAGCAGCGAGCACACCACTGCTGACGAGGAAAATGTTGCCGACGCTGACTGGGATATTACACTGTAGGCGCTGTTTTCTAAGTCGCCATCGAGTTAACAGTGGCTTGTTGACTGAGCCCGAAAGGATGATACTATAAAAAGACTAACCCACTTGACAGGACCATTCGAAGGCATTGACGTCGAAATTGGAGGGTATATATGTTGACACTTCAATCAACCAAAATCATGCCTTCTCGCCCAATCGTTTTGTCAATGCCTGCTATGCCTACCCGTTCTACTAGCTGAGCACCCCTCTTTTTCAGGTGGATCGTTTCTTTGAAGCCTGGAGCCGGACATTTCAAGAACAGTGTTTATTAAGTGACAAAAAGCACGTAAGGTTTACCACCGCAAGCAGTTTCTTCAACTAACCGAAGAGAAAAAAAAGAAAGAGAAAGACAACATATAAAGGATGAAGGCGAGCATATCTTAAAACACGAGTAAGAGATAAATCAACAAAATGGAGTATACAACGCTTTTTGAGATCAACAAACCCGAACATCTAGTGGGAGAAAAGCTGAAGACCATGGGCCTGCAAACAAGGAAATCATCACCAGTTTTCCTTACTTTCGAAGAATAACTTCAACAAGCGTCTTTCTCCCGGCAGATCACTATATTTTGATGTTGGTGATTAACATACCGATAAGTTGTCAAGCGCAATAATATCTGATACGGTGATGTCAGCATGGATCGTGCTATGTTAGGACTTAAAACAAAATAACCCGAAATATGTAAAAAAAGAAAAAGGTGACACGGCCAAGCGCATCTCTGCGTGACTCAGACTTTACGGGTCACATTTGTCGCCCCGCGCGAACAGTCTCATTACCAGTTGCCTTAATGTGGGCCTTAGTAACAAAGAGCAAACGAAAAAAACAAAAACAATTCAGTCAGTCCCACGTAAGATTCAGAGCTTCCGGACAAGTTATGTGCAGAGTTGCCGGGGAAAACACACAACGCATTGTTTTTGCTGCCCCCCTGTCAATCGATTGTTCCGGCGGGCTGCAGCATGCCGGGCGGCGTCGGGCAGCGGAGCGTTTCCATCGCGTCGCGGCTCGGGAATTACAATGATTTGGGGGCGCAGTGAGCAGGGCCTGGTCAACGAAGCGGCCGCATGTCTGGCGCTCGGTGCCCCGGCGGCGGCAACGGCCACGAGGTTGCTCGCGGTCCCCGGGCACGATTCGGCAATTCGCCCCGACGCAGCTTAATGCCCCGCCATTACAACGGGAGGGGGGCCGCCGCAATGAAATGCCTCCCGAGGTTCTCTCCGTGCTCCGCTCGCGCAAAATATATACGTCGCGAACGCACGATTCCCAGAGCCTATAGCCGTCCCCAATTATAGGGCAGAGAAAGGAACTGCGCGGAGAGGCTGCGTTCGGCCGTCATGGCTTTCGCTAAAGACGCCGGCTAAATGGCGATCTCTGCACGGGGACGCCAGGAAAGCAGGAACACCAAACAGCCAGATTAGATTGTGAAATTGTGGAAAAAAAATAACAAAAGTGGAGAGGGTGAGAGCGTTGTACGTAACACGTAACGCGAGTTACACAAACGCGCGTGTGCACGTGTTGTTTGGAGCGAAGAAAACAAAAAGGTCGGGGAAGGCGATGCGCTGGGCCTTGGTCCTAGCGCCAGTACCTCCCCTGGCGGCCATACCTGCCGGCGTGATGCCCGCTAATCGACGTGTAGACGACGTGCGTAATGCAAAAAACGTGCCCTCGACCATGCACTCGATTTTCATCTTCTTTCTCGACTTACGCGATCTCTGGTGCTCGCGTTAAAGTCTCCCTCCGACGGCGGAGGCCGTGTAGTCGACAGATTTTGTTCTGTTGTCTCGCCGCGACTGTTTTTTTTTTTTTCTGATTTAGAAAACTTTACGGACGCAACGGACGCAATGTATAACGCGAAGAAATGAAATTTAAACTCGCCTCGATCCCTCTGATAAACACGGGGAGCACATAATGTGCAGTGGGTGTATTATGCGTGCGTTCTAATTCGTTAAAACTTTGGTTTGGGCTAGTTGGTCCATGATAGGTATAAAGCTTAAAAGCGCAAACAGACAAAGACAATAGGAAATAACACAAACGACAGGGACAAGGCGCCTTGTCCCTGTCGTTTGTGTTTTTTCTATCGTCCCTGTCTGTTTGCGCTTTTAAACCTTGTTCTAATTGGCTATCCTTTCTCGGGTGGTTCATCCCAATGACCGAGTCAAGCTTAGAATTTATTCGGGAGTTGCGAGTGCCAGGTTCATGTTCCAATGATAAAATTTTCCACTGGCTCCGAGTCTTAGTTGTATGCTTGAAGGGCCTTGAATTCTGAGTAGTCTTGTATGTTTATGCGCCCCTTGCAGCAACGAACGCAAGTAATCGACAGGGAAGAGGATTTGTAGCGCCCTTTACTCTGTAAATGAATTTTCGATCTGAGTTTCTGACGTCATCTGCCCGCTTTGCTATTCCTTGGTACGTCAGGATTCACACCGTGATGCGATGAGTCCCTGTAGTGCGTACACCTCGTAGGGAGCCAGCCGCGCGCCGGTGGTCTCCAGAGGACCAAGTATGGTAGACGAAGTATCACTCGCCGCCGACAGGCGCCTCAAGACTATACGGAGAGCAATTGCTCAAAAAGCGTCCCTGGCGCGTTCAGACGCCGGAAGAAGCTCGCCAATCAAACGATAACACAGCGAACGCGCAGAGAATACGCGGCGACGAGGCAGGCAAGCCCGGGCCGTCATTGCTCGAGGCCGGGGGAAACAAAGAACATGCGCGTACTGGAGGGTAAGCAGGTGCGCAGAGAACCACTTGATCGCCGTATATGCGCCGTTTCACGTAAATTAATACCATAGCCGACGCTACGATTGAGTAGCGAGCCAATATTTTAGCGTCAAAAGTGCCTCGTCGAGGCTCCAATCGTTGGTGTAGTTTTTCTACCACCGAATTAAACAATCACTCACAATAAAGGCGTCGTGATACTGCACCTTTTTTGTTTTGTGATGCGTTTAGCCGACTATGGTATACCCCAAAAAATGCGAGGGTCGTGAGGAAGCACCTTCTGTAATGCTTAGTTTGTTTGTTCCATCGAATTCGAGTGTCGGTAGCGCTAGGAGTTACATATACTTATGTTGGACTATACTTCGTTTCACCTTCCGTCCAGACGCAGCCGATGCTACGAGATTATCTGACGAATCAGATAGCGTCAAAAGGGCACCATCATGGTGTTCGTAATGGTTCTGTCTGTGTTTTTCATCGCTGAACCAGTCATAAACAGAACAAGCCTAGTGATTTGTACTTTTGACGCTGCTTGATTGGTCCCGTTCCCTCGTAGCATCCGCTGCGTCTGGACGGAAGGTGAAACGAAGTATAAGTATGGCTCGCCGGCGGCGATAGCCTTGAGCTAATTGTAATGAACTAAATATGACTTGTCGCCAGGGTTGATAATTAAAATGAAGACGACTTACATCGTGACGTAAATCACGATTAAAATCCTGATTCAAATCACGACCATTTTTCGTAGTATAAAATAAATAAAACGTTTTCCGCAAAAAAAGAATCACTAAATTATTTTTTTATTTAACGTTTGACCATCTTATAATGTGTTCAACGCGCGTATGTTCTACATTTGAACAAAATAAAAATCATCGTGCATGAAAGTTTGTTCTCAGGCTGAACGCGAACATAAAGCGGTGCAAGCAAATCAGAGCGTTGAGCTCTCTTTCTCTGTTGCACTTCGTTCGGTAGCTACGTAATGCCCTCTCCGAGGAAATCAGAGCGGGGAAAAAAACGAGAGCAAGGAATATAATGAATCCCATAACTATAAAGAAATCAAAACACAAAATATAATATATATATATATATATATATATATATATATATATATATATATATATATATATATATATATATATATATATATATATACATTTTTTGAAAAAAATTAAACTCTTTTTGTTCTAGGAGACATCGCTAAAGTTTAATGATAGAATTTAAACTTTAGATGTTTAAATTTACTGCAAGCTTCCTCGTTTTTCAGTTATCAGACGAATTCAATCAATCAATCCGTCAAGAATAAAAATACATCCAGCGATAAAAAGTTACTTTTTGCAGGCTATAACGACTTTTTTTCTAAATTACTATAATTAAAACTAAGTACCTATTATTTAGATCACATGCATTTAATTTATTTCATAAAGAAATACCCTGGTTGACTTCAACCGTCGGCTAAGAACTAACGCCTAAGAACTTAAAATTGTGACTAGGCTCCGACTGCCGTCTGGGACAAAGTACGCTAAATTAAAGAGGTCGCGAATTGTTTTTTTTTTTCAGAAATTCTGAGCTATCAGACTATTTAGAATCCCTGTACTTTATTATACAACCAAGTTTGAATCGTTCGATCCTCCAAATTTATTTCCTAGCGTAAAGAAAATAATTTTGGTTTTCCGGGAAACTTCCCTCTCAGTTCTACAAATACGGGAGGATAGGAAACCAATATAGACTCTTTGTTGTCTGCGCAAGCTGTCGACGTAGACCCGACTTAATGGGCGAAGCCAGAACGTGAGATATCGCCACAAAAGCGGCGCTGTGAATGTCCTGACGCACGCAAGTCATCGGGCGTCATCGGATGCCTGATATTATGCTCAGATCACCGTCGCCAAGGTACTTGCAAGATGGCCGACCTCATTGAGCTCTTGCTGCTTCACCTATTACACCGCGGTCGGCTTTTAGGTTCACAGCCGCACGCCGACGCCGTATGCCGCTTGTGATACCGTATGTCGCGCTACGGGGGAGAATATGTGAGGGAATCGTTTGCAACTTTGATCGGTCAAACCGAGTCTCGATACGATCGTCAAATAATGAGCAGGGAAGGCGTTCCCTTTTCAGCCAGAAAAGCGCTGATTACCTCGCAGAAAAAACACCTAAAGGCTGGAAATTTAAGCGGAACAAATCGCCCTTGCGTTCTTGAGGAGCGGCATGTCAAGTTACTACTGAGGAAGATCGAGGTAAAGGAAAATCGTTGGAAACCTCAGTACAATCAAGCTGAGTTGCAAGACCTATCACGCCGCCGTAAACATGCCCATCAGACATTATTTTCACAAGCTCTATCGCCATGCGTAGCTTCATGACAATTTTTTACCCCCCCCCCCCCATTATCTTTCCACGAAGTGATCATTCATTCAAAGTAAAGCGCATCACATGCCGCTCATCTAGTTACGCACGATCATTCATCCCAAACACCATAATCGACTGGAACAACTTACCGGCTCACATTGCAACTCAACTAGGCATGTCAAACTTCCAAGAACTCGTGCGCAGTTAAACTAGTACTTAACATGATTTTTATCCCTCGTTTTTATATTGCCTTTTTATGCTTTTTGTGCATTTCTCTGTGTACTATGGTACATTCGCTTGCCCCCCTCCCCCCACCCCCTTCCCGGTAATACCCTCCTACAGAGGGCATTTAGGGGTATTTTGAATAGATTAATAAATAAATAGTCCCAGGGACGCGGGAAATACAGAAATACTATGTCCTGTGCCTAACCTGCAGAAATAAACATCCCAAAAACGGATGTGCTAATAGACGACAGGTCACGCTCGCACGTCTCTGCTGCCTACTGAATTCGCGAAGTTCCCGATTCGAATCCTTTTGGGTTTATAGCACTTCTATTTGCTTAAATTTATGTTTATTATAAATGCTATTCGCAATCAGGTTCCACAACCGCATTCTGCAACGTATGCAAGCCGCGGTGGGCCGATCAGCGTAGTTAAGATGGTTACCATAAAGACAGAGGACCCGGATGTGTTTCAAAGCGAAACTTTACCGCGATCCCGGGGCGTACAATTAATACAAGGACACCAATAAACACCGGAATATTTTCATCACTACCAATTTATTATACAAAGATTAAATAGACTTCAATATCTCTTCACCCTTTTTACATAGCTCTCACGACATTTTGTTGCACATGCTGTCGAGAGGTGTCGTATATTAATTCCTGGCAATAAAAAAAAAGTAATTTTTATGCATTGTTTATAAAGCGCAGAGGCCATATTTTGCCGTAATACTTCGGAATCAACGTGTTTGTGAACTAAAGAATATAACACTATTAAGAACCTTCAGATACTTTTTTTGTATGACCTGTTTAGGTATAAATCGCCAGCAACGGTTGCATGCAGACCACGTATGCTGGAATATGTATAACACGCCAGCGGCTGTAGCCTGCGCACTAAGTATTCCTGCTGTTCTTGTGGCTGCCCCTCCTCCTCCCTCCCCCACCGCTTTGCTTCAGTTAGATTTTCCGATATTGTGCGAGTTCTTTCACCAGGGTCAGGTTTACGCGAGAGGGGGGGGGGGGGACGCCTGCGTCGGGGGTACCGTCAGCTCTTGAGGGACACCAGATGTTTGGAATGCCACGTGACGTAGTCAAGGAGCGTCAATCTGACATCTCATGTAGCAGTCTCGAAAAAGGTCAGGCTCAGGCCGAAACGTCGACCTATATGTAATAAAACTGCATGAAACGTTTCGAGGTACGTTTACTTTCCTATATATATATATATATATATATATATATATATCATGTATATATGTATATATATATATATATATATATATCATGTCAGTTATATATATATATATATATATATATATATATATATATATATATATATATATATATATATATAAAACTTTCATTTGACAAGAGTTGCAGATTCCAGTGATATTGTACGGCATTGTAAAAGCTGTGATGTCAAGAGAACGTTTTCTCAATTCAGATATTTTCATAAAACGGACAGATCCAGCATAGAGACAGAAATCCCAGGCATGCAGATGATTATGTAAACAAAAAGGTATCATAAAAGGAAAATAGGAAAGACCAAGTGAGCTCTTATATCGTACTAGGATGCTGCTTTGTGAACTTTAGCGACGTTTTTGCGACACAAAACATAAGCTGATCAATATTTTTATACTATTCTTCACGTAAATTTCTAAAGATAAATAGTAGAAAAAGCCATGATTTGCAGAACAATTGATTTTAAAACCCGACTTTCCCCCCCCCCCCCCCCATTACAAGGTTGTAACGAAGCGTACAATTTTGCGCCCCCCCCTCCCCCCCCCCCCCGATTTTTTTTTAATCTATAAAACCCGAAAGCAAAGTGCCCTAAGTATGCCGTACGAAGTGTGACTCGGCGCCGACGGTCGACTGCGGACGAAATGTCTTGGACAAAGCATCACTCGCCTCCGATGGTGGCCCGCAGACTAAGCATGCTTAGCAAGCGTGCTTTACTAAGTATCATTCCCCGCGCATAGTTGCGTGTTGCAACAGGCGACCGTCGCCGCCACACTCTTAGAAAAAAGGGTATCGATAGCCTTGCCTAAGGGGAGGAACGGTCTTGTCTTATTATGGCGGCCCTGAATTGATCAAATCGAGCCCAGTGAGGCTTAACGAGGACGCTACGTCTCTTGTACGGGGCGAGAGGAGCAGCAATTAAAAGCGTAACACAAGCTTTCCGCGAACTGTGTTTATTTCCGAAGCTAGATTCCCCCGCACGTACAGAAAATTCCGTTCTGAAAGCAATTACTCAGTCTTCTCGTCGTCAGCACTGCGATGTGAAACGGAGAAAACCGATACCCCGTTACTTCGCGCACTTCACGTCTTACCTTTGCTGTTCCTCGAGTCACAATTCCTTCGTCAACCACACATCACAGAGGAATGGAAAACCCATCCCCGAAACCAAAAGCCGCTCTCAAAAGAACAAACTCGAAGCCGCTGTTTATCGCGTAGCGTGAAAGAAGGTTAAATCGCTTGCCACCAGATGGTAGGGTCAAGCAGAGTAATTGCAAGTAGCTAGGCTAGGTGGCGCTAGGTACCACCCAATTCATGTTTTACAAAAAATATTTTAATTTCCTCAGGCCACCATAATGCATCCGGATCCTCTGCGACCTAAGCTATACACACATGTAGCCACATTACGCATACTACAAGCATAATGTGAACATATATTAAGCGCATACATATACATGGCACATACAAACATCAATACAACGGCACACTAACCCGGACACTACACCTCAGCTCTGCGTTTTGGGCTTTTATACTGGTCGTTCTGAACGTACGGCATTTCTCGGTGACTCCCTAAGCAATAAAAAATATTCTCAGCATGTTCATTTTTTTCCAGCAATGTCATACCTCTGAGAGTATTTTGAACGGCTCAGTGGAAGAATATCTTATTCAAAAGTAAACGCTCGATCATGTCGTAATTTTTTGAAAGCCAATAAATCAAGCCGCTACAATGGGGTCCGGAGACATTAATTTGTTTCCCGTACGTCACGTCCTAGCCTGCATTTCTATTTTAGCGTAGGTTTTTATATTTGGCTGTAATTGCCGTCGAATTAATCTCTGTAGAGCGGATATTCACTCAGCTGGAAGTGATGCTTCACGGGCAGAGAAATCGCTTTTCGATCAACCTGAATGCTGTCAAAGCTGCGACTTGCGGCAGGTGTTAAGTGTACGCAGCTACGCCGTGGCGAGCTCGAAAACCTCTAGCGTTCATCCCAGCGCGCCACTTAAAGGCAGTTTCTCGAGGAACCGTAGTATATTTAAACAGCGAAATAAAGGGTAGCTTTTTTTTTCGATTTTACCTAATATTCTTTAATGCTAAAATTCCACGCTGTAAATATACGTACTTTCCGTCATAATTTTGTACTGTTCAGTCCATTCCCCAGAGCGCAATCGCTCTCGGCGAGGAGACAACTGACAGTCACATTGGCCACTGTACGATAGGAACTTACTGTTCAGACCAGTGTTCCAACATGACTACCCGCAAGTTGATCGATTGAACGTGCCTAATCAATCAAGAGGTCTTAAACTTTTTAATGTAAAGCGTCATGTCAACCTGCGACACCCCGCCCCTTCCGATCACGGTCCGACCAGCGGCATCAATGCCCGACAGTTTACGTCATCTCATCTTGTTGTTACACCACTGATACGCGAACACACGGTCACATCGGCGATAATTCCAGTCTTCTGTTCACAACCCACAACACTGCGATCACGATGTTGCTGCTATGTTGCTGACACGCAGAAATACAGAACCACGTTGAACGCCGATTGGCACTCGGCATCGGAAAACAGAACCGAACTCAGCACGGAAGGCACTCAGGCAGCACGCAGCAGAACCTGCCTGTCTTGGACGCAGTTCCTGCGATTTCCATAACGTCGAAAACGTCGACGCAGTTCCGCGTGGTTCCGCTACTCTAGGCCGGCGTGGGTCCCGCAATCCGGAGACGGCCATCTTACCCAGTGTACGTAGCGCTGCTGGCGCTGCTCCGGAACTTCGCTGTTTCTAGCGGCTTCGTTTGCTCGTTTGATAAAATTAGTGATAAAAACGTCAATGCAACCGAAATGTTCTGCACGTTTGGACTAGAAGACGGAATCACAGGCGGCCTTCGCTGCCACCGAAGCTCAATCAACTCAACAACATTTATTTACCAACGTGCGCGACCTGCTCGAAAAACGAAACCGAAAGATGACGAGTCGGGAGGGCGAAAGCTTTCCCCGTCTGCCTGGAGAAGGAGAAAACGTTTCGTTCCTCCCTTCTTCTCGTGTCCGCTTGGGGGCGCGTCAGTAGAAGGGACGAAGACACGCCGTTGCTACCTTTTTCCTCCATTTTTTTCTTAGAGTGCAAGTCATCCTTAGTCCAGGTGCTTGTGCTTCAGTTCATCTACTTGTGGCGCCGAGAAAATATGTCTGACTTCGGATCTCATAGTCCGGGGCATGAACCCGGCTGATATTTTTCGTGCAGTCCTCTGGCATCTATTGTGTTACTAGTTATTACTATGTATGAATTATCATGATTATACCTTCAATATATTCTTTGGATGCTTATGCATTGCCAGCTACATGGCTATGCTTCCCTTATGTTACCTTTTGGCGTGCGTAAAACGCTTTTTCGCCACACTCGAGTGATGCACCTTTCCATGTAGTCAAAACCATAAACACATTCTGTGTTTATGGTTTAAAAACAAGACAAAACGAACAAAAAAAAGAAAAAAATGTGTTGGTGGTGCGTGACGTTCTTTGCAAGGCGGTTCCTATATCCAGCTCGAGAGGCGGGCGAATGCTCGCAACGACTCGACTGAAAAATGCCCCGCAACGCTCTTATTACGGCCGATCAACCGAAATGAAACGGGCAGTCGGATGGAAAGGGGAGAGAGGAGGAGGCCCGATTATGCGTTTATGATACGCCATGAATCAAAGGCCCCCGATTCGTAAACGAGTAGCGGCCGGGGAGCCGCCTGGGAACTGTTGGAGCAAAATCGTTCGGGATCGATCGCACGTCTCAGAAGCAAATAAAGCCGAAAAGAGCGACCAGCAGAGAAGAACAACCAAGAAAGGACGATGACGCGTAATTAGATGTACGGTATATCCCCCGTACTCCGGAATTTATTCGGGCCCCGGCTCACTTTCCCCGCCTCGACCCGTCATCGAAACGACCAATTTGTTCAGTCGATTATTTCTTTTTGACTCGCCATGTTTCCTTTTTTTCTTCTTTGAATTACTTTGGGATTTGTCGTGTTGACGGCTACTATAACCCGAATTTCTGCTTTTCGTTTTGCTTTTATGTATCTGCCTGCAAACCACTATGGATAAATTTCCTCCATTATATATTGCAAATTGGAAAACAGAGGCTGTTAAGAACCGCAATACGAAATGGAACCATTTGCATCCAGGATAAATTGATGTGACGACGGAAATCAGGAACTTCCTTCTGTGTCCAGAGTGGTATGCATCCCTCCGAGCGCAAGACACGTGGCATCCTGATCTGCCGGCAAAGGTGAAGCTTTTCACGCAGTTCCATTTTCTGGGATGTTTTACGGACAATTTAGATCGAGAAATAAAATCTTGACCGTGTCTTTTGAATAATAAACAGAATATCGGACATAGACAGTGTACAGTGGTTTTCAGTTAAAGAATTCGTGGTTTCGTTTGATTCTTTCTCAACAGATGACGCTGGATACCACTTCCAGTCGGATTTCCGCAACCTTTGAAGTTTATATGATTTCTTATGCAGATAATTACATTGAGGCGTCAAGGTATTTATGTATTAAATCATGCATGCGGCGCTTTGTTTTAGTATAAGTTTTGTTTTATGTTTTGAACATCCATACCCTTGCATTCTCTTGCTTCTAACATTATGCTAGAAAAGAGCTTCAAATCGGTGCCATTCTCAGCGTTTCGCCGAATGGCAAGTGTTTTGATTGCATTTCGAAATGAGGAGAACGCGTACTGGGATGTTAAGATCACACGATAGGCTGTGGATTTGAAAATATTAGGATGGTGCAGCCGGAACTTCAAATATAGTTTTATCGGCTACCATTCCATCCAAGTAATGGTGCACTTCGTGCCAAGTAAACTTCTGATGTTGTTCAATGGTAATAATTTTGTGAATTGTAGTGAAAAGCACGGAAGCCCAACGAAATTAATTTAATTGCTCATGTTGCACACGTGCTCGAGTTCCAACGAACTCTCTGGTGGAGTATTGACACTCCCATGCGCAACGCTCAACCTAGTTTCAGTTACTAGGTTATTTTCTTAGTTTCAAAAACGGCACTGTTGATCCTTGCGGCTTTTTATATGCTATGGACATACAGGTTAAGAAGTGACCACTGGGGTGGGTTCGCAGATGTATTGTCGTCCAGTGATACTGGAATAAGAGCTCGCTCTCGCACACGGAAACAGGTTTTGAAGTGCTAACCTGTGCTGGGTCCACCAAAGTGATCTGGTAAAAAAATCGAATTGTGACTAATATTGTTAACAATATTATGAAATAAAACACCTCTCTGGTTCACATCAAGGTTTTTCCTTTTCACCTCATAGTAATATGCGGGTTTATTGCTAGAAAAGATTTTCCTATTTTAGTTGTTTTAATGAGCTAAGCTGTTTCTTTTTTTAATTCGCAAGTTAACCGGTCCTTTTGTAATTGACTAACGTAGCGTGTTATTCAGTCCTGCTTCTTTTTGTTTCTCCGAGTTTCTTAAAAATCGCGTCTACAGGTTCAAGTTTCTGAAGCCGATTTTTGCGTTATCTTTAGAGATACACGTATTTCATTCATTCTGATTACGCAGTATAGTCCGCTGTCAGAAGCCCTTCATCAGCATACCATTTACTGTTAAGGTAAAACAACGGTTTTACAACATCAGCATACAATTTACTGTGAAGGTAAAACAACGGTTACCCCTGTCCCTATTTCAATGTTCCTTTTCCACCGCGGAATTTCTGTCTAAGGCACTGGCAGATGAGTCTGTTGCCCTTATGTATTCTGACCATCGTGCTTCAAATTGCTCTGTCAATGACGACTATTACACGGGCGTTTGTCATTCAGTTACCTGTTATCGTTAGCCTCTTTCACGCGAAGTTATAAACGGTCCATGGCAACACATATTGACGAAACTATTCTTGAACTCGCCTCATCCTATTGGCTGTCAAGTTTGCAGGAATATAATTTATTCTGTAATCTCTAGATCGGCAACGAAGCTGTACAATTTATTTCTCAAAATAAATAAACTTTGCTTCAAAGTAACTTTCCAGACAGATAGATTCCCTAATGTAGATACCATACCTAATTTATATATCACCAGGAGTCGACAAAACACAACAACAACAAGAAAAGAAGATTCAATTTAACGCTCAAGACGACGGTGGCAATTTCCCAGTACAAGACTCGACACAGCTGGATCAATCGAGACCCCCACACAATCAACGGCACTACAGCAATGAGCACAGCAGTAGAGCTGAAATGAAGAAAAAAAGAAAAGAAAAAAAGACTGCCTCCAAATCGCTTGAGGCGAAATGGAGCGACAAATGACGATTCGTGCACCCCACTACAGCGGTCGCAGCAGCATAGTCCTCCGAATGTTCTCTCCCTCTTGTCGACGTCGAGCGAAGCACAAAGCGACAAATGTCGCTGTCGGCCGCCTCAGAGGCGTCGGGCGTCCGTCCGCACACGCTAATTAAAGCGTGTACTCGGGCGCACCCCTCGATCTGTAATCGCCGCCTCGTGTGCCACGCGGTGTCACGGGGGAGTCCCCACTATACAAAAATAAAGCAAAGCGAGGAACGGAACACTAAATGAGCCGAAACCGAAAGCGGTTTCCGCCGGCGGAAGGCTGCGGGGGCCGCTGGGAGGGACCAGATTGGCCCACTTCGAGCGCCTTGCTCGCTCGTGTTTTCATTAGGCCCTGCCTCCTCGTCGGGCTTGCTTTGCCTGATCTTGATCGATCGTTGCCCGGCCGGCTCACTAACACCTTGCTCGGCGTAAAATAAAGGGCGCTTACGCCGACTTGGCCCTCGGAAAGACGCCGAAGGGAAGCCCACTTGCAGGACGCTGGTGGACTCACCTGGCAACCCATCGCACGTGTTTAATCACAACGGTATTTCTAGTGTACTCTTTTTGTTTCTTGTGCTTCTTTGTACAGCCGTTCACGTATTGCTTTACATTTTCTGGAAAAAATAAATGCTACACCCAACCCCTATAAACAAATTTGTACTTACTGCTGCTCGTGCTCTTCTGTCTCGACTCAGGCACACAACGATACTATCCGTCAGTACGTTTCCCGATTCACTTAATAGCTGCTTTACCTTCACCTAGCTCTTTCCCGAATGATGAACATCTCGGCTTTACTTCGCGGACTTTCGAAAGTGAAGTTTCGCTGAGAGTTTATGAGACTGGATAAAGGGGTCCAATTAAAACTGACATGATGGCCCACATTTATTATTTCGTTTGGTCGATGAATTATTAGACCACAGCTAAAGACGCTTCTCCGAGGTACTGCGTGGGCAAAGATGGTGTGTGAGGAAACGTTGCTAATTGGAGAAAAGGGTTCATAGGAGGGAGGATACAAAGACCCCAAATGCCAACCTGCGCACAAAATCTTTTTTTTTTTTTTCATGGGAGTTTTGTAGTTTCTATAGAAACTACAAAGTTTGTGATACCTACATTTGTCTTTAGCTTCGTCCCGAATGAATTACCTTGTCTGCAATGTCAGTGGCATGACTAGAGTATGCACATAAAATCGAGAAAGAAGTGTTCAGGAACATCCGGTACAAAAGAGCCTTAGATATTACACAACTTCGTTTTGTACAATTTAGCGTGCAAATAGTCAGGCAATTCAATCTTCTACATTTCGCTCTGTTTCACGTCACTTAAAACAGGGTAGTGCCTGTACGAAAATAATCACCGAAAGCTGCCCTTTCTGTGCACGAGCGATTACTTTAATTCCGCAATTACATCTATGTGCTTTAAAAAAAACAATATTCCTACAATTTTTTAGTTGATCTCAAATGTACGGAGAACAAATTGTGCGCGTAACATTAGGATATTAAAACAGTCTGGCAATGGGCCAGGAAAACCGAGTGATGACTCCAGCGATTTAAGTGCCAAACGGGAAAGAAAATCAGTCGCTGATTTTTATTCCTGTTTGGTTTCTGAAAAAAATGACCATGAGCTCAAAGCAGTCTCCACACTGCCGCGCAAAAGTAGTGATTAGCAAGTACAAAGAGTATTTCATCCTGGACGGTGCACTTTCTGATCGCCTGAAGAACTGTCAGGCTTCGCCGTACTTGCGTGAATTGTGAAAGCGGTACTTCTAAACAGACCATTGTGCGAATACGTCGACACAGAGAAGAAAGAGCAAAAAGTATAGAAATATTTTGGAATCTAAAAAAGAAAATAATATTTATTTTATTTATTTATTTATTAAACCTCGAATGCCCCAAATAAGCGGTATTACATGAGGGTAGTACGAAACATCAAAAAATTTCTTCGATGAATGCCTTGAAATGGGCGGGGTTGGAGTGGAGCTCGGCGTCGGTGGGCAGATCGTTCCAATCCTTTGCTGTCTGGCAGAAAAATGAAAAAAAGATGCGCAGTGCAGCGGGCATAGGGGGGATAGACAGCTTCCTGATGACTTGATGCGGCATGAAACGCGGTGAGCTGGTGCTATAACAGAGCTGCCAAGTAATGAGTGACAAAACTTGTGAAAAAGCCAGAGCCTGGAAAGTTAGCGCCGTGATTCAATTTTAAGAAGATTAGCTTGAGATTTAATTGCGGTGACACTGCTATAATAAGAGTAGTGTGAGTAGATAAATCTTGCTGGGCGATTTTGCACGGTTTTCGATGCGTTTTAGTAAGATTAGGTTGATGTGGGTTTCAAACAGCAGATGCATATTCTAGTTTGGGTCGGACTAGTGAGGGAAAATATAGTAGCTTTCCCGATGGAGGGGCTAAGCGTAGGTTGCGACGTAGAAAACCAAGGACGCGATTCGCGTCATTAGCTATGCTTGTTATGTGAGATGACCAAGTTAAACCGTTTGAAAAGGTAATGCCTAGGTATTTATATGAAGGTACGGGAGATATGAGTGAACCACAAATGACGTAGTTAGGAGATGGGTAAAATTGCCTACGATGAAAAGAAACGAGGGATGTTTTGTTGGCATCGAAAGACATAAGCCATCTAGCACACCAGGCCTCGATACGGTGAAGATTAGACGGCAGGAAGTGAACGTCAGGGCTGTTATTTATAGGACGATAAACAACGCAGTCGTCTGCGAATAAGCGTATGTTAGATGAGATATTAGCAGGTAGGCCATTTATGTAAATTAAGAAAAGTAGGGGACCGAGAACAGTGCCCTGGGGCACTCCAGAAGCAACCGGGGATCGGGGAGAAGAGTGGTTATTAGCATGAACGAATTGTTGTCGGTTCGACAAGAAGTTACGAATCCAGTTACAAACTTGAGGGTCGAAGTTTAAACTCGGAAGTTTTAAAAAGAGACGTTGGTGTGGAACTTTATCGAAAGCTTTTTCGAAATCTAGAAAGAGGGAATCTACAAGTGTCTTATGATCAGCACTTGAACTTAGATCATTAGCAAAAAGAGCAAGCTGGGTTTCACAAAAAAATCCTTTTAAGAAACCATGTTGGCTCGGATGAAAAAAATTAATTTATACTAATAAATTTATAACACGCGAATAAATATTATGCTCCATTAATTTTGATGAAACACTGGTGATTGAAATGGGACGATAACTGTTGCTTGAGGTTGGTGGACCTTTTTTTGGTATGGGAACGATCTTGCCTACCTTCCAGTCCAGTGGTACCACTCCAGATGAGAGAGATTGCTGAAAAATGAGTTACGAAAAAACGCTTGTGGCACTTTTTGTGTTTTTTAGTATCTTTGAATTGATGCCGTCAACACCTACGGATGATGTTAGCTTCAAAGCTTCGATTGCTTTTAGGACTCCATTAGAATTAAAGTTTATGTTGGGCATAGCCGGGTGATCAGAATAAGGAAATTCAGGGAGATCACCGGCTTGTTCTTGCGTAAAAAACAGAACCGAAGGATGAGTTCAAAGTTTGGGGAAGGTCATGTTTGGGAATGGGCGAGTTGTTCTGATCACATAAGGATATGAGCTTTGATTGACCGGAGTTGATCATTTTCCAAAATTGCTTGGGATTGCTATGCAACATCGCGGGCAAAGTAAAGAAAAAAAAAACGCGCGTTTGGCTTGAGCCACAAGAGAGTCAAACATTTTTTTTTCGGTAGCATTGTATTTATCCCATACCCGCGTGCTGTTCGACAGTTTAGCTGATCTAAACTGTCGGTGTTTTTGTTGTTGCTGATACGTTTCAGCACGTCATTGAACCACGGAGTTGATGTTTGCTCAATAACAGTGATAGTGGGAATATACGTTGTGATTAGATGTTACATTTTGTTTTTAAAAAATAACCAGTTTTTTTCAACAGAACGTTTTGCAAAGTCAGTGAGAAACCAGCTGCAGAAAGTGTCTAGTTCTTCGTTCATGCTATGGTAGTCACCTGTATCATGCAGTGTTAAAGCTTTCTTCACTTTCTTGAGGTGTGGAAGTTGACACTGAAATGTGGCATGTATCGTTACGTGATCACTGAAACCGGGTAAATATGTAATTGACGTCATGTTTTCTGGATGCGAAGCAAGTACAAGGTCAAGGATGTTAGAAAAATTATCAGTTTGCCTGGTTGGGGAAGAAACAAGTTGCGATAAACCAAATGTGAGGCACGTGTTAACGAAGTCGCTTTCTGTGTTGTGTTTGGATGTAGTAGGTGCCAGGTCGGCCCAGGTTATTGCAGGAAAGTTAAAAGTCACCGAGCAGAAGAATGGGAGCGTTCTGATATGACGTAGTTATCCATCGAAGGGCTTCATAAAATTCAGCAATAAAAAAATAATCGGCATCTGGTGGGCGGTAACAAGTACCAATAATAATGGGTGGGTATGAAGCATTACAGTATATAAACATGATTTCTAGAGGGGAGGGGGTGCTAATAGCAACGCATTGCAGGCTGCGATGAGCAGCCAACAAAACGCCTCCGCCACGTTTGTTCGCATGATCGCGACGAAAGATATCAAAGTTAGAAAAAGAAGATAACAATTCTGTATCACAAATAGATGAATTTAACCACGTTTCGGTGAGCACGACAATATTACATTCAGTGGTATCAATGAGACTGCGAAGTGATTCTCGTTTGGGCAGAATACTTCTGATGTTTGCATAAATGAGAGATAAGCAGCTGTTGTTTGAACTCGCAGAAAAGTTTGTTGGTAGCTATGAGGGATGTGTAATAACCTTTTGTGTAGTGTGATCGAATACGTAAGTCGTGCTGTTAATTATAAGTTTGTCATCACGGAGCCTGAAGAGACTTCGTTGGTTTTTACCAAATTCAAGTAAATGCTTTCAAGCAGTGCGTGTGTTTGGCGAGTAGTCTTCGGAGATACTGTAGCTGGTGCCCTTAAGCTTTTTAGCAAATGAAAGAGCTTGCTCTCTGATTTTGAAATGTGCAAACTTTATAATAATAGGCCTATTTTTGTTAGGCTGGAATGTTCCAATCCTGTGGGCTCTCTCGATATCTGTTGGTTGGAACACGCTGAGCACCGCGCTGCAATGCTCAAAATATTAGGCTTTCTGACTGGGCCCATGTTTCGCGTTGATTATCTGTGTGTCCGAAAAAAATAAGATTTGTTCGACGAGCCCCGTCTTCATAGTCGTCGAATCTGGCTGTCAAGTGAGCGATTTGTGTAGCGCTGTTCTTGGCGAGAGTCTGAACGCTTTCAACCTGTGACTTGATTGAAACTATAGATGAGCAGTCTTCTTCTATACTCGTAAGCCTTTTTTAATGTCGTTGAACGTTCTATCATGTTCTGATAGTTGTGAACGGATCGATTTCATTTCCTCTAAGAGTAACGTTTGCCCAGACTTGATGTCATTTACGGCCGACATTATGTAACTAAAGTTTTCAGTGGTATTCATATCTGCAGAGCGAGTGTGGGGACCAGGGTTCACCTCAACATCCCCAGATAAAAGCAGTAGTTTCAGTATTACGCATGCACAGTCATGAACAATAATAATACAATAGCCTGGGCTCGGCAGCACTAGGAACGCGGCGTAACTAGTACACGATGTATGAAAAGAATAGCAAGTGACTACCTGCACAAAAAATATGCGGCGCTGGTGAGCGAAACCCATTGCAGGCGTGCCGCCGAGCTCAGTGAAGCAGATGCAGATCTCGCGCAGCCTTTTATCGCAGAGACGGCGCTCGAAAGATGACGGTGTCGATGCTGTGGCCTCTTGCGACGGGGACAGCGATACGGGCGATGACAGGCGGGGCGGCAGCTTGTTCAGAGGCATTGTAGAAGGGTTGTAAGTGGACGAGCCTTCCGTAGAAGACAACACGCTTGACATCAGCACGGAAGCATCCTGGTGATGCCGAGGCAGCGAGAGCAGACTTCCATCGGTGGCGTACGGGGATTCGTAAAACGCTGACCAAATACAGGCCAGGGTGACGGTCTGCACAAAAACATGCGGCGCTGGTGAGCGAAACCCATCGCAGGCGTGCCGCCGAGCCCAGTGAAGGGAATCATATCCCTAAATATGGGAATATGATTCCAATATCTGTTTTTGGGTCCAGGTAGCAAAGGTCTTCGAACAACATATCGTTTTTGTCTGAAAATTTAGGGTACAATTGCGAGAAGAAGCCAAGTTAGGACCGTACATATTTTTCACCGGCCAGAACACGAGTATCTTGGCCCTTATTTGCCGAACAAGTGCCAAAGTTAGGGATCACTGCTGTTAGCTTGTCTGTCATCTGGCATCTTTTGGGCCCAATTTCACAAAACAAATGCCAGATGTATGCTTCACTTTTGGTTATTCGGTTTTTGTATGGCAAATTTTAGCCAAAATTGCCAAACGAGCGTTGGGTTTTGACTTTGCTGCTTTACTTTTTTTTTGTACATATCTGGCATATTTGATTCGAGTCTTTCACTTTGGCAATCAGGTGGCGAATCAGAGAAAAGCGAGAAAACCGCACAAGAAGTGTACTCTGGCGCTAACTAAAGATTTAATACAAAAATCGGGTTAGGCCCTGTCGTAGCAGTGACGGACAATGCAAACTCAGGTTTTTAGAAAAACACGTTTCTTGGGTCAGCGTGGCAGAAGCAAAGTGCGCAAACCATCGTACTACCTTCAGATATTTATAAAGATAAAACAGCCTTATCAAAGTTACCTCATAGCGAGCCAATTCGCGCTAGCGTGAGATTACGTTCCTCCCCAGATTGGAGTATACAATATCTAGGCTGTGTTCGTGTCGGAAATGTTTCCTTGTGTGTGCACCGCGCCGAAGAGTTCGAGTCTCTCAAGGGGACGCAGGCTCACCGGGCGATGGCTGCACTTTTGGGGATAGGTGTGGAGTCATGTCCCGCTTAGGGGAGTGAAGTGTCTCTTCAGGTGGCACAGGTCGGGGTGCAGCAGAGCCCAGACGCTCCAACGTAGTCCAGAAGGGCCTCGTAGCAGATGTATCCGGTAAAAAAGAATGCGCAGTTGAACTAGGCAGCAAGAAGGGAAGCACACCAGGCACGCTTTCAGTCTCTTCAAGAAAACATGGATGTAAATTTTCTGCATGAACGAACCTGTTAATCTCTTACAGGCGCACAATATAGGTTGAAGCACTGAAGCGTTTCTCTATTACCCCAGCCGAGCATTTTGCCTCAAGCTGTCACGACTACAAGAGTCGTCGCCCAGTCACCTTGCTATAGGGGTGCTAAACTCCGGTTTTTACTGGAAGCTTCAGTTCAAGTGATACGGCTCCCTTAACCGCAAATGGCACCTGTCGCGCTTTAACGAAGACGCGTGGGTTGCCCTCATCGAAAACCAATTTGGTTAGGGTGCTTGTGATTAGGCCAAGAGTAGGCTCAAACACATTTGCGTACATTTTAAGAAGCGCACACACTTCGTCTAGGGACACTCCATGCACACTAGACCAGTCCAACGTAAAAGCCGCAAGCCAGCCACGTCCTAACAGCGCAATTATGCTATTGTCACGCGTCTTCACGACAATCAGCGCGGAAACTACATCTGTTGACCATTACGTTCTACGGGAACAGTTAGCTTTTCCGTAACCGCGAGCGGAGCTTCCCCGTATGTTTTAGAGCGCAGCTCTTAAGCCTGTTTCTCATGCCGCGACTGTTGCGAAAAAATCGTTGCGACAGCCGACGCAGCGAATGCGATCGCAATGTTTGGTTTCACATGCTCCAACAACCGCGCGATTTCTGTTGGCGCGGCTGGCTGTTCGGACACGGACGCGACGCCTTTGACTTTGCCTAAAATATAACAAAAACGTCTTAATAACCGCATATGTTTTACGAATACAATAAGTAACTAGATATGTTTAGTAATAAGGCATTAAACCAAACGTTTTAATGTGTCTAAATTTATTTTCTAATACGCAACTAATGCGGATGAAAGCTGGCAAATGAACGGCTGGTTGACGATGAAGTGATCGCACCGACTCTGCGACAAAAAACAACTTTGTGGAATCCAGTCGCAAAGCCGCTGCGACAGTGCGACTGCGATTTTAATCGCACATTTACTAAAAATCGCACCGATTTCGGACGAGAATCGCAGAATGTGAAACAGCGTTTAGGCGCCCGTTTCCGGCTTGAGCGGCGTCGGTGTCGCCGTCAGTATAACTGCACGGTGAATTATGCAAAACGTCCCATAATGCGACGCACGCGACCGTCGCGACGTCACTCGTCAGCCTCGTGACGTCACTCTTGACGTAACGAGGATCACCGGTGACATCACCGGAGCATGGTCCGGAGCAGTTCTCCGCGCAGCCTTTTTCGGAGGAGTACTATCTGTAGTCACTCGCAACATTTCAGGTTCGTTATGAACGTTCTCGCGGGGGAGTGAAGGAGTTTCGCGACTTTTTTGTTTCGATTGCTGGGTGGGCTCTCTTGCTGTACTTGCTTTCGTTCCTCTTGTCATGACCGACGCGCCCGAGCATACTGCGGCGATGACGTCGTTGCAGTTAATTTCAGGAGGTCTAATAAAACGCAGTGACAGCGAAGTCAGCGACAGCGACGGAGATACCAGCTTAGCTCAATCTCGAATGACGACGAGGCAGCCGTTCTCGGCGAAATGTTTTCCGAGTCATTCGCCTTACCAGCGAAAAGGCCCAAGATATCGGGTTACGTCAAAGACATTGTGCGCGCCTTGTCGAATTAAGAGCTAGGTATGTCGTTTGTTCGTTGTGTTGTCTCTGTAATGTAATTGGAGTGATTAGAAGACAATATGCCAAATACTCCGCAAATGGAAGTCGCCTTAGGAGATGACGATCGCTTTACGGCATGCGTGTTTTCGTATTGCTTAATTGCATCCTACGGCTCGCATAAGTACTTTTAGTTGTCTTCATCGAGTTTACACAACTGTAAGGAAAAATAAATTGTGTCTTAACGTCGGAGTCACCATTAATCAAGTAGTAAACAATCAAATTTTTGTCAAAGCATGAAGTTCCGATCGGACTTCATGCTTTCTGCAAGATAGCAATGGAAACCGGAACTGTTATAAAGCGAGGGCAGACGCTCTGAAAGCGGTGGCGCCAAGAGCGTTACGCTCGATTTGCTCCGCAGCGCGTGCCACTAGGGTGTATGACGTGACCAATCGCCCACGGAGGCCAACCGCTCGACAACTGCAAGCGCGACGCGCTCGGCATTTGCCAGGGGAAGGGGCTATAAGATGTATGTAAATCGATTCTTATTCCAGGTTTGCCCAGTTGTATGACCACTTCTACAGCTCTGCAATTACGATAGCACCAAGTACCGGCTGCAAAGACGCTTCGTTCTTTCTCCAGGGTACAAAGCACTTTCGTCGCTTTGCTAGAGAAGCACGATGCAGTGCATCAAGCATTCGTGAGGCATAATAGTGCACTCCCATCCAGTGGCTCAGTTCTGTTCAGTGTGGCAGTCGACATCTTACTCAAGATACTCAAAGTGAATAAGACGTACGTTAATGGCGGTAACAATACACATTTGAATAACCCTCTTTCCCTTTGTTTCTTTCTCAGGGACAGCGATGCTGCAAGTGACACCACATAAGTAATGCATTATTTTTTTGGACTAAATGGCACCTACTTTTATGGAAGGGCAAACGTAATTGTAATTAATTACAATTTAGAGTTGAGCAATTGTGAATGGAGTGTTTTATTTATTTATTTTAGTAACATGTAAAAGTCTGTTTAAGAACAAGCACATTACAGCTAGAGGTTGGTACAATAACCCACAAACTGCCAAATTCCTGCAAGGTGCGTGTACGAGCGTTCAGAGAGTCTGGGTATTTTTAGTGGGAGTTTCTGGCACACAATCTCCACATTTTTATTTTACCCGTACAAAGTACCTAAGGCAACTAGAAATATTACACGATGAAACAGGTGTCGTCGCGTTTTTGCCCGTATTTATTATTTCCGTAATGTATAATTCATTTACAATTTGGTTGATTTATATTAACGTGCAATATATGCAAGGCAGTTGCTTCTGGAGTGTATGCTTCATCCCATTACGTATATTCGATTGAACTGTGAATATTTTTGCTCACAGAATGGAGTGCAATAACATCGGCATGAGCATAAATAAAGCAAGACAAGAACGAATACATGACCATTCAACATTGGCCAGTGGCGTAGATATATTCGAGGATTTGAACACTCGAAGCCGGAACTTAAAGTCTCCGACTTCGGAAATGATACGATTAGGAGAAGTATGCACAGTGGCGCACACGGGACTTCCAATACATCGTTGTCCGGGAATTCTCTATTGATGATTCACTCCATACACACTTCGTTCGGATCTTGGTGTGCCTGTCCTCTTCTGCATAGTTTCGCGTTCATAATTGTTTTAAGCCTCTAGGTACCGTGCTCACGCAACTGTGATTATTTCTTCCATTAGCTTATTATATGTTTCCGTTGCTTCTTTCCTGTTCTTTTTTGTTTTCTTTGCGAGGGGGTAAGAGATTCACTCCCAACCAAAGACAAATCGTAGCTCTGAACGACGCAATTTATTTCGAACAGCCCAAGGACTGCCCCGTCCCGACGCAAATCGAGCAGGTCTGAACACCAAACGTTTGCCACAGAAAGAAAATGTCTTCTTCCGAACAAAAAATAATACTTCGATTTTCACGGCGAAAATGTAGCGCCCCAGCAACGGAACGTCGTTTTATATTTTTTTCTCCACCACTTTCGTCTCCTAAACGCAAAAATAGAAAATAAAAAAAAATAAAACGGCAAAGGGAAAACGTCAAGCGCATTCACGCCTCATCGCTTCTCCAAACGCCGCGATCCAAAACGTTTGTCCGGGCGCTTCCCCCTTGGACGCCTGCGCGCCAATAAAGCCCGGGTCGAGAACGTCGCGCAAGGAGCGATGAATGATGATGATGACCGTGATTTTCAACATCCCGCTCTTCCCGTGTCGCCGCAGCAACAAACCGATGAAATCGTACAGAGGAAGAGGCACTGCAACCGGATAAAAAATACACAAAAAGAACACGATCGGTGGGTTGAGGAAAGAAACGCAAGAAACGTGCAATAAAAAAAGCAGAGTGTACGAGCGTAGGGCGCTCGGGGCCGCAGTGAAAATGATTCTCGGATCAGACTGGTTGAAATCGTCCGGTTCGGAGGCTGACTCGGGAATAATTCTTTTCGGCAAAGGATGCTCGTTGAAGCAAACGAACCGCGGGAGAAAGGGATTCCCTCCTGTGCTATTACGGGGAATCCATCTTTATTACCCGTGCCGCCGGTGCACGGCCGGATTCGGGTCTGCTCACGTCGAGGTAAACGCGAGTCAGGGACCCTCGATGAAGTGACCCAGCAGTGATTGTGCACATAGGGAGAGGGAAGCATCAATTTACAGCGCCGGGGAATAATCGGTTGCGCTGACGCCGTGTCCTTGCGCGAGATAGATCGTGTAGCTCGTGTCTCGGGGTTCAAAGGGCTCTCCTTCCGACGTCGACGACGGCGCGCACTGCTGCGCCCTCCGCAGCTCTTTCCGGTAAACCCTGATGGAAAGTGCGAGCTGTTTTGCATGAGGCAGAATACAGACGACGCGCATGATGTGCTGGTTCCGGCTCCGATGTTCACTTCCTGTCCAGTAGGCGAAGTATTGAAGTAAAAGAGGTCTGTGCGGGATCTGTACCTGGAACCAGATACTGCGTACAAAATAATATTCGAGGGTCTTGACCCCGTCCAGATGGGACTCGGAGATGTCTGGAGAGGTCAGAAAGCTGAACAAATACGCTGATTCGGTAAAGCGCTGATATACCCAATAATGATGAAGAGTCTCGAGTTCTGATAATAATTCCACCGATGAATCCCATAACAAATGGTTTGTGAGCAGACAAGGGAAAAATGTATTAAACACGGAGCTTTCTTTTTTCTTTGTGGTTGCGTCTTTGTTGCTCTGGGACGTGGGTGTTGTCTCGAAAACCTTGTGAACTTTCAAATATACCTCTCTTTTGTGGCTTTACGTTCAATAGCGATACGTGCAATGTTTGAACATTGTAGCTGTCCCATTTTTAACCTTTTACATGACTTGATTAGACTAAAAAATTGTCTAAAATTAGCTATTCATATATTACCAAAAATATTTTTCTCGATCTTAATAAACGTTTGTTTTGGATGTTAACGTTTTGCGAGCCTAAAACTCTTTTTTTGCAGCGCTGAACAAATTCTGGTAGCGGTGAACACCAGTTTATTGTTCGTATAGTAGTTTTTGTTTCTCCGAAATGTGTCCAAGAGGTTTACATGATGCGAACTAGACGTTGTTGAAGCTCAGTTCATTAGTTGCCGAGCAGCAGAAAAGAAATGAGCGAAATACTCGGCTTTCGAGTCCGCTTCCTCTGGTGCCTGCCAGTGACGTCACGCCACTGGAAAGCGGGGAACAAAATCAATGCTGGTTCTGACATCGCCTTCCGCAATAAGTTTGTTAAATTTAAAGATGTGGATGCTGAAAAAAAGTCCGGGTATTTAAAATAGGACAGTGTTGTAAGCATTACCGAAAATGTAACGACATGTGTTACTCGTTACTTGCAAATAAAAGGAACCCATTACCATTTTACGCTATCTCAAAATAAAAGAAAGGCGCTACCGTTGTAGTTACCGATAAACGGTAACGCACGTGTCATTTCCGTTACCTCTTATTTATGAGTCCAAATGTTCTGCTGTTTTGACATTAAACGTATGCATAAGCGCCAAATTTTAAGAAACGTTACGTTCATTCAGAAACTGCAGCATAATAACTTTATTTTATATACGGTTCCACCTGAATGCTAAAAGAAAGAACGCATGTAGAAACGCGAAAAACTCTGGAATTCATATGACTTTGTGTCCAGAAACACGAAAAATATTGAAGTGCAATTGTTTTCTGTTTTCGTTTTTCTTAGTTCCAATTTATTTTGAGCGACCCACAAACAGCTTGACGTGCCAACGTAATGGGGTCATAGATAATATAAGTTGCTCGGACTCGACAAAAAAAAAGAAGAAAAAGAAACAACGTGGAAAGTAAATTTACGCTCTTCATTAAAAATATGTAGGCTAACATGTCTCAAATCTATTCTAAATGATTTTACGTCAATTGAAGGTGTGTCATAGGTGCTGCAGCATAATATAAATCAGAAGAATAAATATAAGGGATAAAGTCTTCCGAAGAAGTTATAACGAGTAAAAAAATATGTTACTCCTCACTCGTAATATGTAAAGTAAGAACGTAATTCGTTACAATTTTGAAAAACAAAAAACATTTAACGAGTAAGTTACGACGTTCAAAATAAAACGCGTTAGGCCGTTAATGATCACGCGTTACCGCCAACCCTGAGAACATGTGATCGTTTGGTAGCTCAAAAGTCTAGGTACAGTCTCCACTAATATGAAAGACCCAATCGAACCGCGTGGCCAAGGCGGCTGTTGGTGGACACGCTGCTCGTGCTTTGGGAAATTCTATGTCGTTCCGAGAAAGGGGAAGGCTCCTCGTCAGTGCGCGCCGACTCAGCTTCCCTGCGTTATGGAATTCCCCACCTCTCAAAGCTCTACGAAAACTGCGCAGAAGGCGCAGAGCACCCAAATTAGCCACCGTCCAGGCCACGCGCTCCAAGTGGGTGTAATGCAGATAGCCTGTTGTTTTCTAGGCTATTTTCTTTTTATCAAGTATATTTGAACGTTTGAACGGGTGCGGAAAAGAGCTTGAACGTTTTTGCGACTAGTCAAATCACGGATGCGACCATAAAGTTTAAAGCTTACAGTAAATTTTAAATGCTCAAGTTTAATACAAGCAACAACAACGTAAAAAAAAATCGGACCTTTTTTTTAAAAAAAAGTCCGATTGTGTTTAAAAAAATATTATTTTGGAAAAACAAACTTTTTTTTTTAATGGGATGTTGGTTAAGGTGAGATCCAGAGCGTTCTCGGCTACTGACTGGATGTGGCGCTACAGCTTTGCGCGATTATACATTTTTGACCCGTTAACGAGTTGACGATCGGGCATTATTTTCGGTCGAGAACGTCTGACCAACACGTAAATATCGATGAAAGGTGTCGCGGTCTATGGTGTGCTTGTCCTTAATTCACTTTCATTTGCTAGTCGATCCCAGCTTTTGCGCGGCAGCAGAACAACTTCAGATTGGCAAATGAAGCGCGGGTTGTCAATGGTTTCTAACGTAAAATAGTAGACAATCACGATTTCAGCCTGCGACCGATCTCCCTTCGCATCGGCGCACGGTTTGTAGCAGGGGATCAACTTTTTCCCGGTCTGCTAGCAGACGACGTACGGCGTTTTCTTGTTTCCTTTTCCCTTGGCGATGTCACTTCGTAGCAGACAAACCGCGTTCTTCACTCGCGTGAGCGGACGAACCGTCTGCGAACGCTATCTGCGATCGATCCGTGAGAGGCAAATTTGTTCTCGATTTCGCTTTTGCGGTGACCAAAGGCGAAGCCGCCCGGCGTCCTTAAAATGCTTCTACGTGTAAAAAAAAAAAAAAACACTTTTTTTTTTTAGGAATAACACTCAGGTTTTGCCTGTATTTTATATTTGACTTGCGCTTATTCCTGACAGACATTCCACGGGAGGTAAACGTTA